>CAAKHD010004641.1:135485-157281 GCA_901007705.1 Fistularia tabacaria
TGAATACATCCCATACCGTATAAAAATTGTGAACATACAAGCCTGTGGGAGGAGAGGGTGAACGTCCTCGAACAAAAAGGGGGGGGGGGGGGGGTCGGAGGTGTGTGTTAGTGTGCGTGCGAGTGTGTGTGTGTGTGTGTGTGTGTGTGTGTGTGTGTGGATCCCGGGATAAAACCAAAAAATGTGCCGCAGACGAGCAGATGACACCGATAACGGCGACGCTGAATGATTGCTCCAATCAGCCGAAGGATCTCTAATCAATCGACCTTCCTCCCCCTCGGCCGCCGCGCCGTCTCCCCGCCTTCCAGACAAACTCCCGTCCTCACGTGAAAGACGGGCGTGAATAGCCGGAATCACAATTATTGACCTTGACAGTCGGCGCCGGAGGCGATGAGAAGGGGGGAGGGGTCCCTCCTACAGCGTCACAGTTGGTGTTACGGACGTCTGGATATCCACCGATCATCTGAAGAAGAACACGAGCAAGCTGAATGTCACTCCGGGGTGGGGGGAGGGTATCCCCGCTGTGATTGGTCGAGAGGCGGGGTTCCGGACGGGCCGTCGCAGGTATGGCCTCCATCTAACCCGCGGCCAATCATCTGCCTCCATCTGACCCTGTCCTCTGCCTCCACTCTCCTTCTGTTATCTTTCCATCCGTCCATAAACCTCCTGTCTGGTCCTTCTCTGGACCTCCTCCGACCTCAGCACCCAGACCTTCTCCATCCCTCCTCTGTCCATGTCCAAACCACCTTTGTCTCCGAGATCTTCCACATGCTGTCCCTCTGATGGACTCCTTCCTGAACTTCTCCATCCTCCTCACAAGAGGGACGTCTTCATCTTCTCCTCTGCCTCCTGTCTTCTCCTCAGTGTCTCCAAACCCTTGGCTGCTCTTCACCTCCGCCTTCCTTCTGGCTGATACTCTGGCTGATACTCTTCAGCCGATCAGCCGGCCTCTTTTCTCCACCCGTTCCAGCCTGCTTGCACACGTTTCTCCACGTCTTCTCCACCGCTCTGTGCTTCCCCTCCTCCACCTTCTTCACCTCCTCACCGCTCCACCTCAGTTCTTCTGACCTCAAACACACACCCACACGCGCGTTGTCTTGACCCAAAAAAACGTCACCTTGTGTTTATTTAGTTTTTCTTAAAGCTCAATTTAACAGCTGATTGATCTTTTCTTCACCTCATCACTGGAGATCTTTGCGTCCCACACCCAAGCTTCTGTGTTTAATATCCCTTTGTCCAGATTGCACATTCACCAAGAGCAGGTGGGATTAATCGCATTTTTACGGGGGTATTTTACAGCTGTCTCCTGGCAACGCAGCTGTGCCAAAAAACTGGACACACACACACACACACACACTCCGAGACCATTCAGAAATGTGGGATTATTTTCGACATTAATGTGCGATATGTGACACGATAGCAGCGAGAAGATCATGTAATTTAAGATTAATGGTCTGAAAATCAGAGTTCTGTGTAATTGAATTTAAGAAATAGCTTCGATGACAGTGCACGCCATGCCATCCGAACCAGGGCTTTCTGAGCGTATTCCACCGGAGCCCGGGAGATGCTGTCCATTCCGCATGGCGGCGTGGGACATGGATGAAGATCTCAGATCCCGATATCGCAAACTCTGCCAATGTGACAAAACAGCAGTTTCCCGGCCTGCGGCGTGACGGACACAAATAGATGTGTTTACATAACCGCCACCTATCTCCGCAGAGCCGACTCAACGGGGCCTTCAGCCGGAAACATCTGAGGCGCGACGAAGAGGAGCGATAGCGTGCCGCCGGCTGTCACCGAGGCCAACGGCTTCCCGACCAATCAGGACGTTCCTGTGAAATTTACAGGAATATTTAAGGGCTTTCCAATTTGAAAAAAATAAACAAACTACAAATATGTCTCCCGAGTATCAGGTAATCTCGCAGGAAGACGCGGTCAAATGGCGTCCGCCGGTTCCGGACCGCGTGATTCGGCCGGGGCTTCCTGCTCGGGGGGGGCATGAAAAATGCATGGGTTTGGAATGACAGCTAATTCTGGAGACGGTGACAGAGTTTGTGGATTGTAATACTCTGGAGAACTCTAATCAAAAGGAGAAGGGCTTGGGAGGAGAGAAACACTGAGAAAACCCATAATTACCAACAAACAAGCAAATGGGCCATCTAGGCACACAACCACTTAATTGGTAGTTAGGGTTTTCTCTGGAAAAGGCACAAAAGCACCAGAGATAATTTCTTAATGGGAGCCTATTAAGTCTGAGGATCTGGCATTTAGGGCTCACATGCAGGCAGGCACGAGCACACACTCTTTGCACAAACGAAGCCCATGAAGACGTACCATGGACGTCCGGTCCTCGCGCGCACACTCGCACGAGTCCATCATCGCGAAAATGCAAAATTGGCCGGTCGGGGCGACCGGCCGGGTTGCGGCTCGTCATCGGTGCTGCACAACGCTGAAGGGAGGCAGGAAAGAAAAAAAAAAACTGACGGGAAGACGCATAAATAAACACAAAACGAAGTGTAAACCGGCAGAGTTGACGGCGCGGCTTTGGGAAAGTCGGCTTATTAGCAACTAAAGTGGAACCAATCAGCTTAATGGGGACCATCAACGTCCCATCATCGCAGCTGGACAATCATCTACATTCATTATCTTTCATTTATTTTCTAGAACGCTCATCCGGCCGGGGCCACATGCAGAGGCATGCAACCGTTCACCCTCTCATCCACACGCCTGGGCAAGTCAACGGACCTCCTTCATGATCTAGACTGCGTGAGGAACCCGCAGGAACCCTGTGCAGACGAGGGGAGAACATGGAGAGTCCACGCAGGAAGGGAGTCCAACCTCTGGGCAACAGTTGAAGAGTGAAATGAACGTCCGCTTTTATTATTCAGTTCCACGGATGTATGTGTGGATTTCACTTCGCCGTTTCTTCAGGCAAAGAAAAAGAAAGTCGGATAATAAAACGGCGAAATTCAGTGAAAATGCATGTTTTGCGATTAACTTTAAATTTTCCATGCTATTTTCATGATATTTTGTGATCAACCTGTCATTGTAAATAGTGTTATTTTCATGATGTTTATTGGCGAAGCATCTGAAGAAGTGCATATTTGGGCTCTTTATGCTGCAGTACATTTTCTATAAATTATCTTTACTTTTGGAAGCCACTCTTGGTGTGCGGATTTTTTCCAAACCTTTATTCCGATTCTTTTTGATCCAGCACCCGTCCCTCACTGGACTGCGGATGTGCGTGTTTTTCCTTTTTCCCAAGCTCATTATAATTACTATCATCTATGTAGTGTAAATAGTGAGCATAAACAGTGAGTTATGTTAGATTTATGATCAACAGCTGACGATGTTAATTAACCCACTGCGGTATATGTTCATTCCCAGCACGCCGGATTAACAATCTGACCTGATGCAATGATTAAATGTAAAAAAAATAGCAAAAAATGTCCTGTTTTGTGACAGGATACATCCTTCACTGTCTTTCCCGAATATCATCACCTTTAAGTCTGTGGAAAAACCGCGAGCGCTACCTGCATGAATAAATGCACTGCCAGAGGCCGGAGAAGCTGTTACTGAGCCTCACATTGACAAATCCAGAATTGAGCACAATCACAGCGCCCGGATTGAATTCTCTCCGGATTGAAACCAAACTATGCAGCACCCGATTCGAGTTTCCTGGCCCGGCCATGGCGGCCATCACAGGGTGAGAACAAATGATTGCTCCGTTTGCTGAGGTTTTTTTCTCCTAGCTTGTGTTGTGTCAGGTTTTCGTAAGTTGGTAGCAGAAGTGTGGTGAGACGGCCGACACCGAGGTTCATCACCTGGAACCGACTCACCAATTAGCCCCGTGTGGAACAGCCAGGTGGCCCTTTGGATGTCACTTCTATTCCAACCTCAGCCACGAAGAGTGCTTTGATTTGCCTCTTGAACCGCGAAAACACACCTAATTAGCAAAAGTCAATTATGCCGGGCAGCGGTTTAACAGAGCTCCCTCCAAAGGTGAATCCGCCTGAGAGGTCCGCTCCTCCAACACCTCCTCTCCGAGCTATTTCTTTGCAAAAGTCCGAGGCTCGCGGACGACCGGGCCTTCTGCCGAAGCACCTCCGCCCCGTCTTTTTAACATCAAATAGAGGCTCGGGTCAAGGATGTGAGGCGTAATTCTGCCCAAAACAAGGCGATTTGATGCCGCTGCAGTTTAGCCATCCCGGGCCTAACCCAGGCAGCCCATGTCCCGCTGATGTTACATCTCCAGAGCCCTTGGAATTGCATTCCCAGCACCAACTATGATTGGTTTCTGCCCTCTGCATCGGTAATCCCCAAATCCCCCACAACCAGGTATTCTGTAAACCAGTCCGAGTCAACCTGAGCCCGGAGTTTTTTCCGACTGCGTGTCCTTTTTCTTTTTTTTTTCAGGGCTGTGGAAGCCGGAGAGCCGGGAGAAAACCCACCCACCGTGCAGCTCTGATCGACTGGAAACCACGTTTCTTGCTTCCATATTAACCTCTCGGAGGGTTGAGATGCTTCCCAAATGTACACCGTGATGGTGATGGGTGATGATTAAAATATATGGTTATATTTCAAACAAGTGTTTTGCAGGTTTTCGTTAAACGTAATTTGACAACACTAATTCATGAAGGCAGGAATCGATTTGTCTGACCGTATTTGAAAGTTCCAGCCGTGTTTCTGTCTTTGCTGCGCTCCAAAGCTCAGTCGATAAAAGGCTCCTTGACTGATTGCTGAATATTTCAAGGTCAGTATGACTAAATTACAGTATATCCATTAAGTAAGAAGGGACCTTCTTCTGACTCTAAAAAACCCTTTCTGCTATCCGGCACCGATGCTCTGAGTTTGAATTGTCGTACATTAACACAGAGAAATAAAGACATCATAAAAAAAAGGTTTTCTAACCAAAACCTCATCTGGCTTTGCGTGAAATCAGCCCGTATGAAACTCGCTGGGCCACAACAGCGTTTTTTGACATGCATGCAGGTTTGATTCCCTCTTCCTGTCAACGGAAACACACAAAAAAAATGTTCTCGGCCAGTCGGAGCCTAAAGGGCTCATCCACAGTTCAGCATTCATTCATTCATTCATTCATTCATTCATTCATTCATTCATTCATTCATTCATTCATTCATCCCAATGAATCCACCGAAAGGTTTTTGGGCGGTGGGAGGAACCTGGAGAACATGGAGACTCCAAACAGAAAGACCCCCCTGGGGGAATCCAACCAAGGGCCTTCTTGTTGCAAGGCGAAAGCGCTAACCACTGCTGACCACAGCTAGCCACTGCTAACCACAGCTAACCACTGATGACCACAGCTAACCACTGATGACCACAGCTAACCACCGCTAACCACAGCTAACCACCGCTAACCACTGCTAGCCACCGCTGACCACTGCTAACCACCACTGACCACAGCTAACTACCGCTGACCACAGCTAACCACTGCTAACCACAGCTAACCACCGCTGACCACAGCTAACCACCGCTGACCACAGCTAACCACCGCTGACCACAGCTAACCACCGCTAACCACAGCTGACCACCGCTGACCACAGCTAGCCACCGCTGACCACAGCTAACCACCGCTAACCACAGCTGACCACCGCTAACCACAGCTAACCACCGCTGACCGCAGCTAACCACTGCTGACTGCAGCTAACCACAGCTAACCACAGCTAACCACAGCTAACCACAGCTAACCGAACTGTGCCACCCCCGTTTTACAGCACGACAGTTGCATTTACTCGCTAATCACTCGTAGCCTGAATATATATATTAGCATATCCGTCATCCGAACATTCGACGGGGTTCAGTAGCCAGCGGCTGAGTTGTTGATGAGGAATGGCTCAGGGGCCCAATCGCGGAGTCAGACACATTGTCCTGACATTAAATATGATGTTTCTTTGGTATTCACAGCGCTCAGAGGCGACGGCCGCACAGCAGCTGGTGCCAGAGCCGCTTTTTACAGTTTCACCGGAGAGCGATTTCTCTAATATCTCAACGTGTTCACGGAGAACGATCAAGCGTAGAAGCCCATTAGTGTCGGTATCAGTTTTGGACAATTTAAGTTAATTGTTCATCCATTCTGGATTTCTTCGTGCAACACATCTGGGTGGTGATGAGGTCTGAGCAGACATGCCAAATGATGCTAATAATGAATATAAAGCCGCGTTAGAACCGCGGCTGACATTTATGTATCAAAACCGAATCGGCCGTTTCAAAACCGCCGATTCTCTAGTTTGAATTGGAGGTTTAAACCTGCAACAAAAACACGCTGAAAAAGCAAAATGCTAACAGTTGTTCTTGGCCGGCGGTCCGAGGGAGCCTTCCTGACCGGATGTGTGATTTATCCCCCGCAAAACAGCAATGTCGCATTTGGTAACGCTGTTTTTTGTCCGCTTGTTTCTTCGGAAATTTACAACACGCTATAACTCAGGCTGCTTTGTTTCAAAACTGCAAACGGTAAACACACACACACACACACACGCACAAACACACACTTTAAAATTATGGTCCAGCTAAGCAGCTGTTTTTTTGTGCACCAAGCAGGACAGGCTCTGGAAAATGATGCTTAAACACATAATCTTGACACTGAACCGTCTTATCTCGGGCCGCCTGATGTTGATTCAGCAACAGAAACAGCAGTGCAGTGAGACATAATCTGAGAGGAAATTAAGTTTAATGGGCCTCGGCTGGACTTTTTGTACGTGGACGGGGGGGGGGTAACAACAAACCCCGCCGCCGCTGACCGTCCCTGGACGGCGCGGTGACTTTTAGATCTTCCACCGAGGGACGGAAATCATTTGCATTTCGTGTTAAACCGTCAGAGTTCCAGATAAGGTTTGCGCGGCGCAGCCCGTCCCGACTATACGCTGACTCCATCTGCTAACATATTCCTTTACTGGAGGATCCCCCAATCTCACATTACAGGTAACATTCTTTAGGAGCTCTCAAAGCCAGTTTGCCAACTTCTCCGCTATGCACCAGCAGGAAGTAATCCCTTTTGAAAACATTTATCTTTGAAGAATCTTGCTCAATCATCTCCATGGTGTTGTGCAGCTCAGCATCTGAGGAGTTAGGTGGTTTGGATTAGGCCTCCCCGCTGTGTTGGAGTCTTATCACTGCCTCCACACGATCCCGCTACAAGTTGATGGTTTAGCCGTAGAATTCTCTCTCAAGAGCGAGCCCCGACTTCAACCCGTTGATTTTTTTTTTTTTTTTTTTTTTTGTGGAGACACGATATCCGTCCGCGGCAAAGAACAGCCAATCACCCCCAACATCAGTTTCAGAAGGTCGGTGGACTTTCCTCCCCCTCGCCCGGTGAAGCGGTCGATGAAGCTTCGATGCCCACACATGGGCTCGTGTGTCGGCGGCGACAGTGACGTTAGCGCGCGGTCTTTATAAATGCAAATGCGCGATGGATGAATATTTAACGGGAAAGAAACGGGGAGAAAATGGCCGCCGCGGGGAGTGTCTCGCTGAGACGCTAATGACGGGCCGACTGCCGTTCCCGAAGCCCAGAACGGAGTCGGGCGGTATGCAAATACCCGCCGACCGCTCGCTGACGCACGGCTGTCAGGGAAGCCGATCTGGATCGTACACGTGAGCGCGTGCGGACGAGCGGGTCGCTGACAGATCTCCGTTTGTGCAACAAAACGCCGCTACCTTCTCCGCAATACCCCGAAGGCGCCGGCCTCGCTACTCCGGGCCGGCGCCGTGCACGTCCCTATAATTGCCCTTTCATCACACTTCAAAGTATATATCAGAGGGTATGTGTATTTAAGTATGCACACACACACACACACACACACACACACACACACACACACACACAGCTCTGGGCTAACTGCCACACACATGTCGGGGGGATAATTATCTTCTCCTGCGTTCAAGGTGCACCCGGTTCTCCACACCGCCGCTAACGCTGCTACTGCTGCTGCTGCTGCTGCTGCTGCTGCTGCTGCTGCTGCTGCTGCTGCTTCTGCTTTCCCCCTCCAGTCTTCTTCCAATCACACGCCAAGTGTTATTTCCTTTGTCTATATTTATAAATCAAATCAATCTCCCCCTTATCCATCGACGATCCCTCTCCCGCCTCCCCTTCCAGTCGACTTCTCCCCTTGACTTCCTCCCGTTCCCTCATCTCTCTGAGGTAAGGCTACTGTGTATGTGTGTGTGCGTGTATGTGTGTGTGTGTGTGTGTGTGTGTGTGTGTGTGTGTGTGTGTGTGTGTGTGTGTGTGTGTGTGCGTGTTTTTCTGGTAGAGTGAATGGGACCCAGCTGTCGGAGCTGTCAATCACTTTACCAGGAGATGAGATCAGGATGTTCTGAGGACATACAGCACCTATCTGGCACTCTGTTGATAAGAGCGCCGCGAGCAAGCGTGTGTGTGTGTGTGTGTGTGTGTGTGTGTGTGTGTGTGTGTTTGTCTTCCGTGGGGGTGTTTGGGTTTCTGTGCATGAGGACATTAGGCTGAAGGTGTGCGGTGGGTTGAGGGGATTGCTGTGTTCACGCGGCATCTTTGCAATATAAATAAATCAGATCCGGAGCATAAACGTGGAAATGTCCTTCACTCAGCAGAACACAGGGAGGTTTTTTTATGCTCATGGGATCCTTCCGCAGCTTCTCCGTTCAAAACGCCGCCGTATTTTGTTAAATAATGCAATGTTCGATAGCACACAGCGTGGAGATGGTGGCGTTTAGCAGTTCGGTGTGGATTTACTGTCCACACCACAGTGAAACACTTCTTTGACAATTTCATCCCGCCAATCGTCGGGTTTGGATTCGCCGGGAGTTTTCGAGATGTGGATTAACATCGTGAGTCTGAGGACGCGGTCGATCATCGGTGGACGATGTGCGGCCCTTCTTCGGCGCTGAGGAAGCTCATCGAGCTCGCGGCGCTCCACGGACGTCTTCTTGAAACCCCTTGTCGTGGCGGGAACTGGCCCGTCGCCTCCTTCTGCTCTCAGAGTCGTGACTTTCATGAGCGGCGAAATCCACGTCTCCTCTTCTGGGCGTTGCAGACGAGCCTCCGTATGCCAGAGCTTGGCTACCGTCCGAGCATATGTCTGCTTAATCAAGGTTCATTAGATGCAGCTCCTCCCGGGACCCCGAGAGGAGAATCTACCGACACGGCTTTCCTCCGAAGGCTCAGCTCGCGCGGAGACAGATGTGGGCCTATAATCTCCATCCACACTGGGACGGCAGCTTTCTAAACTGTATTTGATTTACATCACAACAACTGTAAGATCGCCCAGAGCTGCTTTGGGAGAAGATGAAGCACCAGTAAGGTGGGACGACAGGGACGTTCTAACATGAAACATTTATAACAATTAAAGACACGACAGCGTGAAGTGAAGGTGTCCTCAGTTTACGGGTTTCAAAGGATCACATTTTCTCCATCGGTGTTTGGTTCCAAGGGTCAGAGTTCTGGCCGTTCCTGCAGGGTGAACAGCGGTTGTTTCTCAGGCGACGCCTATCCTTGTTTTTGTTTGGTTTTTCTGTCGTCTGCTTCAATCTGAAGTCTGAAACCTCCCAAACACAGGGAGTTACCTCGCAGCTCCACCACTGGAACGCATGCATTTATATCACATCTAGTACCAAGAAGATGGGCCAGCAGGTGTGTGCGTCCATATACATTTATATATACACGCACACACACAGATATACATACATATACACACACATAGATATGTACATATATATATATATATATTAATACATACACATATACTTGTATATGCATACATATTTATATATACACACACTCACACTCACACATATATATATATATACCTACATGCATATATATACACACACACATATATACGTACACAAATATACATGCATATATCCACACATATCCACACACACACACATATCTATAGAAATATACATAATTATACATACATATATCCACACACACATATATATATGTGTATTTTTATATGTATATATATATACATATATATTTATATTTATATGTATACATAAACACAACAGACATATATATATGTATGTATGTATGTATATATATATGTATATATGCTGGATCATGCACTTCATCCAGACACCACCATTCACCCTCTCACTCAAGGTGTGGATCAGGCAATGAACCTACAGCATGTTTAAGGACTGTGGGAGGAAAGCGTTGTGTTTGTTTTTGTATGTATTATTGATGAATTAATGCCTGTAAATTCTTTGTGGACATTCTTCCCAGAAGAGCTGAAGCTGTTCTCGCTGCAAAGCGTGGAGCCACGTCATATTAAGGCTATGGATTAGGAAGAGGATGTCACTTCAGGTCGTGTGCCAGTCAAGGCAGGTGAGACAATGCTTTTGGCTATATAGTGTATCATGTGACTGAGACAAGAGTGAGTCAAGAGTGAGTCAAGAGTGAGTCATAGACGGATAGAATGGAGAGAATTTGGTCCGTTTTCAAAAGAAAACATGTTTCCGACTCGGATGATAAATAAAACTGCCCGGTACCGAAGCACCCGCGGACAAGTACCGGTCCTCGGCCCGTGGGTTGGGGACCGCCGACGTCAATCACCGTGCTAATCAACTGACATTGAGAAAGTCCGTGTAACGCACATGCACAGTAATAACGTTGCCGCCGCACGTGCGGGTGAATACGTGCTCCCGCTTACGCCGCCAGCTAATCAGACGGCTGTATTTCCAGTCCCGGCACCGAAGGAGCCCGGCCGAGTGGCCCGGAGCACCTCCCGACGTCTCTGCCGGCCAGCGTAGGCCGTGCGCGGCGTGATTCAGTGACTCAGCCCACTCCCACAGGGCCCGGGCCTCACGAGGTACTGTTATTTTTGACCCGTATGACTGATGTGCCTTCACATTCACCCACTAATCCGTGCTGCGGCAGCTGCAATATGTCGTTTGCGACCATCGCCGAGTGCGGTCTCGTGGATTCTGGGAACGTCCACGCACACTTCGACATGGAGCGGGTGCTCCGGGGAAGCTCAAAAATAACATGGATGACGGCGTTATCATCCAGAAGCTGAGTCGTGCTGGAGGTTTTAGATCAGTACCTGACAAGGTTTCCAGAAATATCCCCGCGTTCCTCTGATGTAACCATGTTTGCTTTTGAGCACAAAACACATTCTGGTCGTACTTCAGAGACGGACACACTCAAGCCGACTGAAGTCCTATCTCTGCGTCTAGAAAGGGCGTGCATGTATTTATACATTACCCATGCGTGAGGTGGATCCTCTCCAGTCAGCCTACGCTTATCCTTCACCCTCCCACCCACCCAGATTTAACTCTCCAACAACCACCCATGCCCACTGTGCCACCCCGGCACTTAGCCCACCCCACCGGATCAAACACGCAATATCCCATCTCCTCCAAGCGCCTCAGACGCTTTCCCTCTTGCCATCTCCGGCTTGCTTTACATTGTCAAATGGAGCCAAATTGAACCAACTTAAAAAGAACAAGTGAAATCTTTTGAAGGGAAGCATGACACGAACACAGCAGAGGATGAGAGAGCGGAGTGAGGTGAACACGCTCCCCCTCCACGCTCGCCCAATCCGTCCCCACGTGTGCACAGTTATGGCTCAGAGGAGGCTCTGCTGCTCTTAGATGTTGTGATTTGCATGAATTTAAGGAGATGGGGTGGATTTCCAGGACACTCATGAGTGACTGTGAGCACAGAGGCTTGCTGGATTAAAAGGCTGGGTCCCTGATAAGGCGATGAGGAGGGGGGGGAGGCAAAACGGAGGGGGGGGGGGTGATTGTGAGCCAACTTCTGTCTTACATTGGTTTTGTCACATTTTGAAAATGTGATTTACAGCTCGAGCGTCTCTTGGATAAGTGGATGTCAGAGAAGCTATCATGCAGAGCGGTACAAAACGGTGATTAGCAAAGTTAAGTATATTCATTGCTGCAACAAATAAGATACAAAGCTACGTTGATTGCTCCTTTCCTGGAGGGCGGGAGGGAAAGAACCGTCTCTCACCGGGCCGGGAAACCCAACCGCAGGAACGTGAGGCGATTGACGTCGACGTGACAACCGTCCGCTTCAGTCGTCGTCTTCCAACAGCTCAGACGCTGACGTTCCGAAAAAGACCTCGTTCGATGGTTTAAACGACGGCAGGGCCGCTGCAGTACACGTGTCCGGCCAGCAGTGGGCGCCGCGATGTGGCGATGAACTGAAACACGTCGATGTGCTTCTTGTCCAGGAGCAAAACCAGGCATGGACACTGCGGCCAGTGGAAACATCAACCATGGAGAGAAATCGAGGATTTGTATGATGGCGAGGAGGTGGCGTTATGGCTAAACTACAAGAGAGCGGAGATTGGAAGTCGTTCCTGTCCAAGTACTCTGGAGTCCACCATTATTGTTGTGGTCCGTCCACCCACCCGCCCGTGTGTTGCATTTTCCCCATCTCCATGGAGATGGAGGCGTATTTTTCTGTTTTCTGGCGCCGCAATCGGGGCGTCGAGAGCCGGACGGAGCGCAGCTCAAGTTTTGTTCTTCACCCCAAAAAGGAGCAAGGTCCAGGTTTGGAGACGGTGGCTGCTGAAGGACCTCCTGTGAATGTGTGTGTGTGTGTGTGTGTGTGTGTGTGTGTGTGTGTTTGTGTGTGGGGGGGGTTATACCTGTTGTTTCCATGCCAACACAGGTTCTGTGTCTTTCTACAACCGTCCAAAAACATGCAGCAGATTAGCAGAGCCGGCTGGATTTACTCCGCAATAACAAGGTGAAAAGATCAGACAAAAAGAGAAGAAATTGGACGCTGCGCGCGTGTGTGTGTTTGTGTGTGTGTGTGTGTGTGTGTGTGTGTGTGTGTGTGTGCGTTTTTATTCTACGCAATCAAAAATTAATCACCTCACTCCGGGTTCGTTTTTTGATATTATTATTATTCAACTTCTTTTTTCCTGCTAAAGCATTAAAGAATCATACCAACTTTTAATTCTTATGCATTATTGAGACAACAAAGGGAAAACACAGGCTGGATTGACCGCTAACTGCGGCGCCGTCAGAGGAAGCTGCAGGTTTCCAGTGACTGAGTGTTATATCCTTTGAATCATTGATAACCTCAGAGGAGGAGCCTCCGTGCCGGCGCCGGGCTGGAGTGTCGTCTGTCAGGACGGGAAACATCATATAAAAGCGACATCCCACGGTGAGCCCGCTCCCTCTACCCGAACGCCCCGTCGATGATGGAACCCCGGCCGGATGATTTAATCCGCGGTGACGAGGCGTGGATATGAAAATTCAGTGTCCGTCGCGGATTTCTTTCTCTTCTTTGTGCTTTCGCTCTCCGACGCGGCGACCTCCCCGGGGTGTGGCGTGTCGAGCGGCTGTCCGAGGCCGGCTGTCAGTCATGCGTCAGACCCTCAGCCTCCAGGGGGAAAGCCTGGAAAGCCCGGAGACACGGTGGGCTTCCGGGCTGATGCGCGTGCTTTTTTACGCCCCTGATGAATGCGCGGTCCGGACTATTTGGAGAAAATATATTTTCTATCACTCCAACTGTAACCGTCAACCCCTCCCTGTCTTCTCACCGCTGTCACCCCACCTTCTGACTGGCAGTGCTGTCCCCGCTGCCGCCCATTAAAATACCCGCTGCCTATTTTTCGTGCGCGAGCGTGGGTGTTTGCTGCTCGGCCCCGAGGATGTCTCGAACGGCAGCTTCCTCCGACGCTTTGAAGGAAACGGCACTGATTCACTGCAGAGGAGACGCCAGAGTTCCTCCTCCCTCCGCCTCGACGAGCCTCGTTTTAACCCCTGGCATTTGTGAGAAGCGGGATGGAGAGGAAACCAGATATATCTTTCATTACCGGCCACCCCCCGCCGGCACAATGGCTTCTGGAGCGACCGCCCACAGTGACACGCTCAAATTATTCATGGGAGTCGTCGACCACCCGGCGTGTCAGGGATGGCAGCGAACCATCCTGAGATACGCGGACACTAATTCACTCACGTGAAGGTTGAGTACCTGCGAGAACGTCCCTGAAAGTTCCCCCATCACTGTGTCTGAGATGCCCGGTGCTGAGAAGAGGCGGGAGGAACGTGTGCGAGCAGGGATGAAGGTGTTGGACGTTCTCTCTCTGGGAGTGAGGAGGATGGAGAGGATCAGGAATGAGTCCATCAGATTTTCTGGAGATAAAGTCCCACTGAGATGGTTTGGACATGGACAGAGGAGGGACGGAGAAGGTCTGGGAACAAGGAGGTTGGAGCTGCCAGGCGGGTGGTCTAGAAGAAGACCAGAGAGGAGGTGTATGGATGGAGGGGGAGAAGACCGCAAGGTAGTTAGTGTGACAGCAGACGGTTATATGGAGGCGTGTGGTTGGCTGCGGGTTAGATGGAGGCAGGTGATTGGCCGTGGGCCCTGAAGGGAGCAGCGCTAAGCAAGAAGCCGAGCAGAGATTTCATCTGGAGGAAGGTGAAAGCATCTACGCTCCATCACGACGGGTTGCTCATCACCCAGATCGTAGAAGATCCTCCTCTCCAAGGAGTCCAAACATCTGACACCGAACTTCGTTTCAGAGCGAACGTCGGGCGGGCCGGACGCCCGATGAGAAGCGACATCCACAGGGCTGGTTTGTCGGGCGAAGACGAGCCGAGGCAGAGCGGAGGGAGGCTGGGGTGAAGTAGAGATCATCGGAGATGAAGGCACAGTCAAATTAAAAATACATTAAACATATGGCGCGTCGTTTTTCTGTTCTCTCCAAATGCTTTGTAATAAATTCATACGGAGAGACGCTGCGGAAATACCACTTGCTATTTTCACCCTCCGAGCTCCATCCGTCAAACTCCGGCCGGGTCGTCTCTCCTCGGCCTGATCTTTTGCAAACTCGACAGCGTCCCGGTGAATCCGGAGGAAAAGGCGGCCTGAGCTCGCCGCCGTCGGACCTGACCTTCTCCTCAACTCTCCTCGAACCCCGCCGCGGCTGCCCGGGGCCTCGCCGCTCATTATGTTAAATATTCAAATCTATGCACCGGATCTTTTTTGGGGGGCATCAATTTAACAATATCTTTTGATTCAATATGCATGTTATTTACATTTTTCTCATTTCTTAAACAGATGTCAAAAAGTCTGTGCGCTTCCAAAAATGCTCTGATCATTTAAATCTTCCCGATGGCCGAGTATTGTGTTTCTAGTCCTTAAACAAAAACCTGTCAGACAAACGTTTGTCCGCGCTGGTTGAATCGCGCTAAAAGCGAATTCAAAAGATGTACCTGATATTAAACGTCTCAAATGGGCGTCGATCGAACAGTCGATCCAAACCAGGCATTCATTCATTCATTGCCTAAAGCGCCATCCCAGCTGTGACCGGGCGAGAGCGGAGGTTCAGCTGGGACCAATCAGAGGGCCCCTTGTAGAGACATACAACCGTCGCCAGTCAATCGCGGGGCCACGTGTAAAGATGTGCAACCATTCACCCTCTCATTCACGCATCAGGGCACTTTTGGGTCTCCTTTAGACCCCCCGCCTGGCTTTGGACTGTGGGAGGAACCCGGAGAACCAGGAGGAACCCCACGCAGACACGCGGAGAACATAGAGACTCTGCCCAGAAAGGCCCCGCTGTGGGAATCCAACCAGGGACCTTCTTGCAGCGAAGCTAACCACTCCTGCAAAAACACATCGCTCTGCAAACCGGAGAACCTCAAATCCAAAACGCCCTTCTCGTGCAAACGGACGGCGTTTTGAAAATGAAACAAGAAGGAATCTGGAAACATCTCTGTGAAAAAGGGTCGGTAGAAAATGACAACAAGAGAGGAAGCGCCTCTGCACGTGTTTGAGTTCGGGAGCGCCACCTGGTGGCCGGGGACGCGTACTGCGGCGTTTCGGGTGTTGTGCGGACGGCAGGCAGAGGTGCCCTCCTTCGGAAACGGTGCCTGGAGAGAGATCACGGAGAGAAGCGTCCTATAAAAACGGAGGTACCATCATAATTTCAACAGCTGGCCAGTTTACGGCCTCCCTTTTAGCTCGCGGGGCACCTTTCGAAGGCGCTGACCTCGGCGAGCCGGGAGTCGTTTGGCGCCATTCCGCAGCGGATCCGGTGACAGGAAACATCCCCGTCCGTCGGGCTCGGCGAGGCGGATGTGGGAGGAGGTTTGACATCAGGTGCTTTGGGCGATCATGACGGGACGACACGGGGAATTGTTAAAAAAAGAGGGTGATAAAAGGTGTCAGCGGAAGGACATCGGGCTCATCCGAGACGCGCTGGGGTCACCCCCGATTTACCGTTTTCAATCAAGTGTGGGACATAACTGGCCTGAAGAGGACCTTCAGGTTGAGGCGCATTGGATATTATTCCTCGAGTCCTTCTCACTCCGTCCTGATTCCCCATCCAGTTGATTCATTAAGCGTCAAAATTCAATTCCACCTGTAATTCATCCGGCCTAATGAGAGCCAGGGCTTTTCTCCCCGCCTTCCCCGCTGAGTCCTTCCGTTCACGCTTCAGACAAAAAGGTCTCAAACTCGCACATCTCCAAATTTCAGAAGACGCCAATTTCAGAGAAAGCGCGGAGCCATCGGCGCCTTGGTCCTCGGACGTGGAGACCTTCCGCTCCACCCGGTAATCCATGCCACCGTGTTGAAAGTCAAAATGAAACCCTGGGCTGTAATTATTGCTTGGAGAGCTTTTAATATTTAGACAAAGCTATGGTGGTCCAAACACCTTCTCTCCTTCTGTCTAAATATTTCCCTTTGCTCCCTTCAGCCAATCACCTGCCTCCAACCATCTAACCTTCTCCACGCTCACCATCTACCTTCCGTCTTCCCCTCCGTCCATCAGCCTCCTCTCTGGTCTTCCTCCTGATGCTCTCCGTCCTCCTCGCTCCCACAGAGGAACCTGTCTTCTCAGTGTCTCCGAACCGGACATCATGGCTGCTCCCACCTCCATCTTCTGCACCTTCCCTTCCATTCTGGCTGACACTCTTCTACAACTGACAGGTATCATCTCAAACCTTCTGAGCTGGAAGGTCTTTATAGACAAAGAATCTCCCGTCTGTCTCCTGAAAACCCGGTTATTCCTGCCGCTTTCCAAAATGAAACAAAGCCCCGAAAGAAAAGCCTGACACGATTTAGGTCATTAACGTCCAGCGGAAGCTCCACCTGCTCATCGAGGAGCAGCGAGACCAGGTTCTCAGGACTTCACCTGGAGTATATGTGTGTGTGTGTCGGCGGTGAAGAGGAGCCCACATGAGTCCTTCTGGGTGATCTTGAAGTGGCAAATGTGAGTGGATGATGGTTGCAATTAGCCTCCTCCACTTGTTGTAGACATGATAAACGCGTGGCGGTGATGTTCTCCTTTGAAGTCTCCTCGGTTATCTCCTGGAGCAGGAGAACCGTCCTTCATGGGTCCGTGTTCGCCCTGGGATGTGCGGCTCCGCCTCAGGAGCCATCTTTCCTTCCACCCTTCCATCTTCTTCGTTTTCATCTCTGCATGTGAGGTTCTCTGGACATCTGATGGACCTCCTCTGGGAGGAGGTATACACGCTAGATGTTTGTACAGATCTTCTTCTTCTCCTTTGGGCCGCTGCCTCAGGGGTCTCCACAGCCAATCATCTGCCCCCATCAAACCCTCTCTTCTCACACCAACTCACTTCATGTCCTCTCCCTCCCTCCCTCCCTCCATCCATGAACCTCCTCTCTGGTCTTCCTCCAGACCTCCTGCCTGGCAGCTCCAACCTCATTAACCTTCTTCACCGTCCCTCCTCTGTCCCTGCCCAAACCACCTCCATCTGACCAGAACATCTCCAGACTCACTCCTGACCCTCCCCGTCCTCCTCGTTCTCAAAGAGGAACCTCGACGTTGAAAAATAGCAAGCAAAACAACTTGATGTTGCCATGGTTTTTTTTTTATTCCTGCTCAGACGTAAGAATAAATAATCACAGGATAATTCGACTCACATCCGGATGCTGAGTTCCAGAGATTGGAAGTTCAGCTGAAGATTCTCAAAGGACCTCATTTTGAGCCCTTTCCTCTGGCTTGTTATCCGGGTCTCATAAAACATCCATCACCGCGAGGGTTTCTCGGCGCGTACGGTGTTGGAATCGTGCCTTATCTCGCAATCAGATGTGATTTCAAGATTCCAGCTCACGATTGGGTGTGACAGATTCTTTGGTTCCGTGTTTTTATCCGGAAAAAAAAGAATTGTGTATTTCCGTGTCGAAGTATTTCCCATTCAGATGTTTCCCCTCGAACCAGGAAGAATTGCAGTTGAGAAAGAGCAGATGATAGAAACAGCAGTTTGCATATGAAAAGGTTAGACACGCCAATCTGCAACGGCTCCTCTCCTTTCTCAAGAAATACAACGTCAATGTCTCTGGAAGATCTCTGATAATTGTGGAAGCACGAGTACGTCTGAAAATCAAGAAAAAGTTCTATAATTTTGTCACTCATTTCAGGAAGTAAAACCCATATTTTATATAAATTCATTACATGTAGAGGGAAATATTTCAGGCCTTTATTTCTTGAACTTTGGATGATTATGGCTGACGGATAATGACCAAAAAATTCAGTGTCTCAGAAAATTAACACATGACATAAACTCAATCAAAAAAATGGATATTTTAAACAGAAATGTCAGGCTTCTGGAAAGTATGTTGATTTCCACGCACTCCTTTTGCATGATTGACTGCGGTGATGCTGCCTCTGGCACTGCTCAGATGTCATGGAAGCCCAGGCTGCTTTGATAGTGGCCTTCAGGTCACCTGCATTGTTGGGTCTGGTGCCTCATCTTCCTCTCGATGGCAGCTCCATAAAGCCGGTCAACTCTAAGCCTTCCTGGTAGATTTGCTGCGCTGACTGTGGACTCCAGAAAACACCAACAGGTGGACCATGACAGGGCAGCCCAGACCATCTCTGACTGTGGGACTCTGGACTTCAAGCAAGGTGGATTTGGATGCCGCTCAAATCTGTCTCCAGACTGTAGGCGCTTGATTTTAAAAGGACGTCCGAAATTCGCTTTCGTCTGTAAAGAGGACGAAGGACCGCCGAGCCACGGTCCGGGTAGGACGCCTCTGATTGGTTGACAATCCTCCGAAGGCTGCGGTGATACCCTTCGCACCTTTTCCCATCGCTCTTTTTCCACTCAACCTTCTGTGAATATTCCTGGATCCAGCACTCTGTGAACAGCCAGCTTCTTCAGCGGTGACCTTTGGCGGCGAAACCTCCTTATGGACGATGTCAATGACTGTCTTCTGGACATCTGGCAAGTCAGCAGTCTTCCTCATGATCGTGTCGCCAACCGACCACGACTGAGAGACCATTAACAGCCTCGGGCAACCTTTGCAGGCGTTTCGATGAGGGTGCCGCACCGTGACTTTCCAATATTGAACTTTTGCCGCGATACTCTCATTTTCTGAGACATTGAACTTTGGTTTTCCTCATCTGTAAGCCATCTGTAAGCCAGGCAGGAGGACTGGACGAAGACCAAAGAGAAGATTTATGGATTGGGTGATGGAGGACATGAGGGTAGTTGGTGTGAGAAGAGAGGATAGAGAGAAAAGAGTCAGAAGGAGGAGGTTGGGTCGCTGGTGACCCCTGAAGGAAAAGATTATCTGTCAGCCATCTTCATCAAAATGTCCCAAAATAAAGGCTTGAAATATTTCACTCTTTGTGACATGACTTGACCTCATACTTTCTTGAAAGAGTGACCAAAATTATTCAACTTTTCCACGATTTTCTGCTCTTGCATATCTCAGTCCCCTAAGACGGTTTCATTGGTTTCAATTTTCAATTTGGAAGGAACGGCACAAAATCCCATTCACGGCGCTGCTATTCTGGGTCTGCGGCTCCTTAAAGTGTCAGATGCCTGGCCTCGAATCAAAGCGGCGGCGTCCTCTTTGATATGTGTGGGAGGACGACCGCATATTTTGCAGTCACTTCCTCTTTGAATTGCTGACAGACCAAATTGACCGGACCGAATCCCCGAGGCAAATTGGTCTGATCTCCCGCGCTTTATTTTGAATTTAAAGGTTGCGTTAACAACTCCTGGAGACAAGGCTAATCCCCGCGGAGGCAGTCGACGAGACCCATAACCGAGCTGAACAACAGAACGCCTGAAGATACGACCGATCAGGAGACGGGAAAAAAAAAAACCAACAGGTGCCGCCGAGCGAAGCCTGTTGAATGACCGCACAGGCACATCTCCGTTCTCAGAAAGCCACCGCCATCATTTGTCCGTTCAATAACCGTCCGAGGTCCTTCGGTCGTGATGACCATTCTCAGAAATGACTCTTCAAACACGCCCGACTTCGGATAAATCACCAAAAAAAGAAATAAGAGGACTTTGCAATGGCTGCGGGGAAATAAAAGACCACATATTTGTGCGGGGAATTTAAAAGTGTGTCCACCGGAAAAGGAACCAGACTTCGGTTGAAGGCGTCCATTCTATTATTTTTAATGAAACACTCTTCGTGGCGCCGAGAGAGAGAGGAAAAAAAAACTGCATGCAGTCGTCTGCATAGTTCAGCAAAGTCACCAAAACTTCGGGCGGAAAGTCAGTAAATGATCTCACGCCCTGGACCTTTTCTAACTCCGCTCAGGTTCAAATAAATCCACCGCGCTTTCTCTCCTTCAAATGTCATCGTGAAAAACATCAACGGGTACCTTTTCCAGAAGATGAAGAGCTCCCGACGGCGGACGGCTCCGAGAAGATGCGCTACATTTGACGAGCCCGACTGGCTTTCGGCGTCTGGGTCGAGCAAGCGACTGTTTGCCTGAGAAGGTTCTCCGTCCTCTGGGATGAGAAGAGCAACATCTAGGAGAAGAAGAAGTCCAGCTGCCATGACATGATTTGACTTTTGTTTCGCTTCTTGAAGAAGTTCCTGCTCTCATCCGAGAAGGTTCTTTCCTTCAATCGGACCTCTGGACATTTCCGGTTTAAATTAGTTCGTGATGCTAATGTTCGCATCCTCATGCTAATGCACGTCATTGGGAATCAAAGGGGAGACTTCTGTTAGCTCAGCGGAGATGCTATTCGAGTAGCGGACTGTAAGACGACCATTGGACGGGTGGAAAACCAAAGAAGTCTATGAGTGCAGCTGAGGTGACGGGCCTGGTGTGGGTCGTCCACCTCCCCTCTTCGGTGAAGGTCAGTGAAGACGCTCATGCAGACTCCAAAGGGTAAACTCAGAAGAACGACATCGGCCAGTCAAAACAGAACCCGCATGACCACTCTGGCTTTCAGAGGAGAGCCGGGTTTGAACTGCTGTGGATGTGCAGGTTGAAAACACACAGGGTGAAGAACCTTGAGAGGAAAGTCAAAATCTGGACTCATTTTAGATGAATTAGAAATAAACGTCAGCGGGTGCATTTGTTTCTACATTCTTCTACTTTTCCCTTCAGGGTCTCCACAGCCGATCCACCTTCTCCATCTCACCCTGTTCTCTGGATCCTCCTCTCTTCATGTCCTCTCTCACTACCTCCATACATCTTCTCTCTGGTCTTCATCTAGACCTCCAATTCCAATATCTTCACTCTCCCTCCTCTGTCCATGACCCAACCATCTCTGACCTTCTCTCCAAAACATCTACCATGTCATTCCTGATCCTCTCCATCCTGGTCACTCCCAAAGAGAACCTCCACATCTTCATGTCTGCAACCCCCAGCTCTGCCTCCTGTCTTTTCTCCAAACCATCCATCATCTCTGCTCTCTCCACTGTCTCCTCCAGCTTTCCTTTCCTTCTGGCTGATGTTCTTCTATCTCATAGAACCCCTGACACTTTTCTCCACCCATTCCAACCTGCTGGAACCCGTTTCTTCAGCTCTCCGCCACACACTCCACTGCTCTGGACTGTTGACCCTCAGCACTTGAGATCCTCCAC
>CAAKHD010004642.1:20299-33821 GCA_901007705.1 Fistularia tabacaria
GGGGGGGGGGGGGGGGGGGGGGGGGCGGCGCGGGGGGGGGGGGGGGGGGGGGGGGGGGGGGGGGGGGGGGGGGGGGCAGACACTGACGTCATCTGGAAAGCGTCTCGTTCTTCTTGCATTTCCAACCGAGCTAACCTGCATCTCCTCCCTCTCCCTTGCAGAGCATCAAGGTCCTGCTCCAGAGGTGAGTGCCCGGCACATTCCACCTTCTCTCCCCCCCCGCCCCCCGCCAGCCATCCGCTTGGTCCGCTCCACCGCTAACTCACTCCATGGCACCCATCCCCCCCCCCGTCGTCAGGCCGTCGCCGAAGTTCGAGAAGCCGGCGTTCTCGCCGCCAAGCCTGTGTGAGGGGCGCTTCGCTGGCCCACTGCAGTACAGGGTGTGGAAGTCCATGAAGGCCAGCCTGTATCCAGGTACTCCACCTTCCCCCCGCGTTCCTCCGCCGAACCCTCTCTGACTCTCCCGCCCTGTCGTCTCCTGTCCCGCAGTTCCGGCGGCAATCACCTTCAACTCCAGCACGGCCAACCCCTGGCTCAGCCTGACCTCCTCCCTCACCTGCGTCCGCTACCAGACCTTCAATCAGACGGTGCAGGACAACCCCCACCGCTTCAACGCCGCCCTGTCTCTGCTGGCCAGCCAGGGCTTCACCCACGGCCGCCACTACTGGGAGATCGAGGTCTACAGCAGCACGGTGTGGACGGTGGGTGTGGCCCGGGAGTCGGTGCCCCGGAAGGGGGTCATCAAGGCGCTGCCCGCCAACGGCTTCTGGACCCTGTCTCTGTCCTACGGGATCCAGTACATGGCCGGGACCTCCCCGCCCACCCTGCTCGCCCTGGAGGAGCCGATGGCCCGCATTGGCGTCTACCTGGATTACAAGCGCGGCCTGGTGTCCTTCTACAACGCCGAGAGCATGACGCACCTCTACACCTTCAGGGAGACCTTCGTGGAGACGCTCTTCCCCTACTTCAACCTGGGCTTCCTGGACAAGGTGCACGAGAACGAGCCGCTGAAGGTCTTCCTGCCCAAGATCTAGGAGACTGTGAAGAAACATCTGGGAGGCGGAGCGTTGGACGCGGCCGATGACACGCTCCTCGCCTGTCTGCCATAGAACCCGTGTGTGTGTGTGTGTGAGTGTGTGTGTGTGTGTGTGCGTGTGATTGTGACTTTTTACTTTTTTTTTTACTCCCAAACAATAAAAACGTCTTCTCAAACAAAAACGGTTATTATTTCACATCCTGATATTAAGACGAAATAAGACGACATAAGACGACATAAGACGGTAATAAGACGTAATAAGACGTAATAAGACGGTAATAAGGCTAATAAGACGGTAATAAGACGTAAAGATGTCATAAGATGTAATAAAAAGGAATAAGACACAATGAGATGCAATAAGATGGTAACAAGGTGTAAAATGAGATGGTAATAATACATCAAATGAGACGGTAATAAGAGGTCATAAGAGGTCATAAGAGGTCATAAGAGGTCATAAGACGCAATAAGACGTAAAGACTTAATAAGATGTAATAAAAAAGAATGACGCAATAAGACAGTAATAAGATGGAAAATAAGACGGTAATAAGACATAATAAGACTTAAAATAAGACGGTATTAAGACGGTATTAAGATGGTAATAAGACGTAATAAGACGGTAATAAGACGGTAATAAGACGTAAAATAAGACGGTAATAAGACGTAATAAGACGTAAAATAAGACGGTAATAAGACGTAAAATAAGACGGTATTAAGACGGTATTAAGATGGTAATAAGACGTAATAAGACGGTAATAAGACGGTAATAAGACGTAAAATAAGACGGTAATAAGACGTAAAATGAGGCGGTAAGGAGACGTAATAAGACTTAATGACACTGTCAGTTTGACGAGGCTCATCTTTGGACAGGTGATGCGTTCAATGTGTCTTTAAAGTAGTTTGAAATTGCGTTTTCTTTTGGGCGGGGGGGGGTTACAGTACCCCGGTGAGGAAGGCCACGGACATGGGAGAAGGATTTACCAGTTTTTAATAGGACAGAGTGGTGGAGCCCCGCCCCCTCGGAGGCGGTGCCAGACACACGGCGGCCAATGGCCATTCTCGGGGAACGTGTTCGGGTGGGACTGCTCTTCCGTCCTGCAGCGAGGGGGGGCGCGTGAAACCCCCCTCTTCGGGGAGGGACGGGCGTCGGGGATCAGAAGAAGCGTTAGCGTTAGCCTCCGCAGAGCTAGTTTTCTTTTGGTTCGGGGGAGGCGGCGGCTCTGCAGTCACTTGCTTGCGTGTAACGTGTCCTGGAACTTGGTGCTGGTGTAGAGCACGTGGAAGCCCTTCTTACTGATGCTGTCGTCCGAGCGGAAGATCAGGACGATGGAGTCTCCGGCTGAGAAGATCTCCTCCGGAGCCTGGAGGAGAGCAAGGCTGGCTCTGAGGGATGAGGAGGACCTACGGGAGGCACGCTAAGGCGGTAGTCACGCTTCGCACTCACCCCAGATCCACAGAACCGGCCTAGGCGGGGCGACTTCACGTCGGCGCCGTCATAGAGCTCCACATAATCGTAGCCACAGTCGGGCTCCTCCTCCGTCTCAAACACCTCGAAGATCAGCTCCACGCCGTAGCCCTTCTCGGCCGTCACCACCCAATGGCAGTCAGCGCCCACGGGGTAGTTGTTATCTCCGAACTGGGCGTGGGAGAAGAGGTCCTTGGTCCGGACCTCGGCCCGCAGGAAGCCCCCACACTCTGGGAACCCAGACGCAAGGTGAGAAGGTCCGAACCGGACGGCGTCACACGGCCGAGGGTCCGACCTGGCGCCCACCTGATCCGTAGGACGCCTCGAAGCCCCTCTTCTGCACCGAGTTGTCAGAGAAGAAGTGCAGGAACATCTGGTTGAGGGTGGAGACCACGGGCGGGGGCTTCTTGGTGCCGCACACTCGGCCCAGGCTCGGGGCGCCGCCGTCCCCCCCGTCGAAGATCTCCAGGTGGTCGTAGGCGCATTCCAGGTGGGTCTCCATGTCGATCTCGTTGAACACCTGCAGGGTGGCACGGAGAGATGAACACGCACACACACACACACGGACACACACACACACACACACACACACACACACACACACACACACACACTCCTGGACGTACCAGCTTGATGCGGTGGCCCGGGGTGGTGGACAGGGACCAGCTGCAGACCTTCTTGCTGGGGTACATATCGGGCCAGTTGGGGCTGCTGATGGAGCCCGAGACACCGCTCACAGCGTGGTCACAGCCGGCTGGAGGACAGACGGGCAGACAGACAGATGGCACGGGTGATTCGTCACAACTTCCTCCTGGTCGCGAGACCTTAAAATAAAAGGTTCTCCCAGCTGTCCGTGGGCCGAGATGCTGACCCCGGAGGCTTGGTGGGGTCAAATGTCAGAGATGCAGAAACCCCAGACCTCCTTTCAAATCAAAGCTGCTCTCAGCCTGAACACTTTAAACTCCAAAAAGCTGTGTTTGTCTCCTGGGGTGATTCCTGAGGGGAGTCCAGGTCCAGTCTGGCTCCAGGAAGCGGCCTCCTCCAGAGGGAACCTTCTAGCTCTGCATTCCCACAGGCTGTGAGGGACCGCGGTCGGGACCGGTGGGACACAAGTGACGTGCACCTTCAGCTGAGGACCATCAGATGGTTGAAGTGTTTTTATCTTCTCCCGGAACTGCTCTGACGTGTAAAGAACCCCGTGAGCCGGTAGCTAACTCTGCACTTATTCTGGCCAAAATGTAGATGTTGTTGCAAACCCTGGAAACCCCTCTGACCAGACCAGAGGAGCCTGGACCTCCTTATCACTCCATTTCTCACTGGTTCTGTCCCAAGAGAACCTCTGACCAGTAACCAGGATACCTTCTTGGTGTTCTAGGTGAGTGGGAGCTCCAGCAATCACCAAGCACCTAAGAGTTCCTATGGAACCGTAAGAAGACCCTGCCTCGGAGTAGGAGTCGAGACGGTTCTTGGAGCTGAAGGTCTACGGTCCCTGGCTCCTCTGCTGTCCCATCACAACGAGAAACCCCTCAGCTCCTGAGAAGGTTCTCGGAGCTGCGTCGAGACAGAAGGTGAAATAAAGCCTGTCACTTCCACCTCCGCCTTGTGGTTCCAGAGCTCCACCGCAGAAGTGAGTGTTGTCCCTCCTCGGCAGTGCGTGTCTCCAGGCTGGGCCGAGCGCAGAACTTGAATGCTGAGCAGCGCGAGACAGCCGTACCTTCCTTGCAGTCATGCTTGTTGTCGTGCAGAGTGAAGCCGCTGCGGCAGCGGCAGCTGTAGCTCCCGAAGGCGTTGAGGCACTCGTGCTGGCAGCCGCCGTTCTCCGTCGAGCACTCGTCAATGTCTGCGCGGACACAGGGACGGTGAGGCGGGCAGGCGGGAGAAGTGACCGGAGGCTACGGGTCGGCAGACCTACCGGAGAAGAAGTGTGCCTTGAAGCCCCTCTTGGAGACGGTGTTGTCCGACTTGAACTCAATTCTCATGTTGTTGTGCGGCGAGGTCACGGCCTCGGGCCTCTCCACCCCGCAGAACTTCCCCAGGAGCTCGGAGTCCAGGCTCAGGCCGCCGCGCACCTCCACGTAGTCGTACTTACACACCTGGAGGGCGGACACCGCAGACAGGGACACCGTCTGGAAGCGGGTGGGGGAGACACGGGACGGAGACGGGCACGGGGCGGCACTCACGTCGTTGCCCTCCGTCTCAAACGCGTCAAACACCAGCGTGATGCGGTGCTGGGCCGGCGCGAGAAGGTGCCACACACAGTTCTTGTTGGGGGGGTACTCCTTGGGCCAGGACGGCGTGGAGATGGAGCCGTTCAGACGGCTGATGAAGCCCCCGCAGGCTGTCGCTGGTGGGAGGGTGGAGGAGGACCGTGTTTTAGAAGATCCAAAAGATGCTACCACTAGCAGTTAGTTTAGGCTACACCAGTCATAACCAGAAGATTTGAGGACACGCTGACACCTGGAAGGGCCAGATGAGAGCAGGTTGGAACGGGTGGAGGAAACAGAAAAGATGGAGAAGGTGGAGCTGAACAGCAGCAATGGTGTCTGGTTTTGAGACTCGGAGGAGAAGACAGGAGGTCTAGAGAAAGACCAGAGAGGAGGCTTATGGATGGAGGGTAAGAGGACAGGAAGGTAGTTGGAGGATTAGATGGAGGCAGGTGGTTGGCTGAGGAGACCAGAAGCAGATTGGTGATGGGGGAAAGTGCTGTGAGGAAACAGCTCCATCTAGTGGCCATCGGGCAGAAGTGCAGGGTGTGACCGAGGAGCTGAGTGACCAATTGAACATCTCCTTCAGACCTCTGGGAACCTCTAGCAGACAGTTTGAGGTCAAAGTTGTATGGGGCTGAGAACTGGTGAGAGCTTCAGGCGCAGCTCCAGACTCACTCTCGCAGGACGCCCTGTCGGCCGCCAGCTCATACCCGGGGTCGCAGGCGCACCTGTAGCTGCCCAGCGTGTTGAGGCAGTGCTGCTGGCAGCGGCCCCTGTCCGGCCTGGAGCACTCGTCCACCTCTGGAGAAGAAGACGGAGACGGGTTCAGCGCCAGGGAGCGGGCCTCCACCCGCCGCCGCCACCGACCTCCTAACCTT
Source organism: Fistularia tabacaria (assembly GCA_901007705.1). Taxonomy (NCBI): domain Eukaryota; kingdom Metazoa; phylum Chordata; class Actinopteri; order Syngnathiformes; family Fistulariidae; genus Fistularia; species Fistularia tabacaria. The sequence goes on from CAAKHD010004642.1 coordinate 25,883, forward strand.
TGAAAAAGCTGGCGGAGAACCCCGACTTGTTGACCGACCCATCGGAGCGGAACTTCAGCCATAGCTGGTTGGAGTTGGTCTTCAGGTCGTCGGGCTTGTCGTAGCCGCAGAAGCGTCCGAGCAGTGGGCTGCTGGCCGAGCCGCCGTCCCGCACCTCCACGTAGTCGTAGGCACAGCCCTCGTGTCTCTCCATCTCGGGGAAAGAACAGATGGGCGGGACAGGTAAGGGTGAAGCTGAGACCTTCTCATTCCAGAAGCCTCCTATCCAGGTGGAAACCACACCAAGTTCTCCAGCTGCAGCTGCGTGGATGGAGCTCCCTCTATTGGCGAGCGCGGGAACTTCACACATGAACGGCATCGCGCCGTCAGAGCGGGATCGGACTCAGACCTTCTCAACGTCCTGGCCTGCTCTTCAGAATAAAACCACTCTCTGACTAAAACACACCGTGTGCGTCGGCTCATGGAGATGGAGAGAAGGTGTGGATGAAGATGAAACCCCAAGAGATCTCAATGAGGTAGCAGGGCGAGGAGACCTGAAGCCTCCTCCCTTGGATGATCTTCCAGTACAGGACGTGGCCGGTTGACGAGACCAGATTAAAGTATTTCCTGCAGTAGTACTCGCAGTAATCCCGGGGAAGAATACTTCATCGTTTGATGTCGCTCCGAGGAGCTCCGGGATAAAACAAGATGTTACATCGCCTCAGACGGGATGAAGCTTCCTAGCCTGGACCCTCCTGCAGGTCCTCCTGCAGATGTCCTGCAGACCCTCCTGTCCTCATCACCGAAGCAGCGCTTCCTTTCGCTGCTGGAGGACAGAACTGCCTCCCTTTCAGGCTCTTGGGCAGGAACCTGAGGAGGAACTGGAGGTGGAGAACCTCCTGCTAATGCACCAGGAGACACTTAGTCATGAAGAAGCTGGGCCTCCTGGTCACCATGGTGAGGATCAGTGTGTGTGTGTGTGTGTGTGTGTGTGTGTGTGAGTGCGTGTGTGTGTGTGTGTGTGTGTCTGTACCTCAAAGGCCTGGAAGGAGAGCCCCACCCCGAAGCCTTGCTCCACGGAGATCTTCCACACACACTCCTTGTTGGCCTGGTATTCGTCGGGGTAGTTTGGCGACTGGATCTGCCCGCTGTCCCGCCGCACCTCACCGCCGCAGACGGCTGCAGGGGGCGGAGCCACACACGTGTCATCTCGACGCCACGCCGTTATCGTGGAAACCGACACGTGGCGCCATCACGCCGCCTGTACCTTCGTAGACGGCGGAGAAGCCTTTGCCCACCCAGCTGCTGCTGCTGCGGAACTCCACCCACAGCCGGCTGTCCGAGGACACGATGGCGGCCGGGAGGGCGTCGCCGCAGAAACGGCCTGCGGGGACAGGAAGTGCAGCGTCAGCGCCGCCACGCGGGATGGGAAGTGGCCTCGGTCAGACGGACAGGCACCTTTCAGGGGGGCTTTTCTCCAGAACCCGTCCCGGACCTCCACGTGGTCGTACCAGCACAGGTGGCTCCTGAAGAGGTCCATGGACGTGAAGTTCAGGACGATCTGTTGAGACCAGAGGGGCGGCGGTCAAGACCAAAGGTCTGAATGCCAGCGGGGACGGAGGCTCCGGGTCCTCCGGTCCTCTCTGGCACCCAACATTTACTCATTCTCCATCTCTTCTCCTCAGCATGGTCACCTGGGATCACCTGGGACAGATCCTGCTGTCTCACATTACACACTGCGGTTTATCTATGCCTGTGAGCTCCGGCTTATCTCCATCACACACCAGCCATGTTCCTCCAGCCGTGCTCCACCTCCGCTCTAAACATTTCATTTCTGCTGGGGTTTAGGATGTGGATTCAAATTCCCAACATCTGGAAGACCTCTTCCATCTGTCCGGTCTGAGACCTTCTTCCCCATCACCTCCTCCCCATCACCTTCTCCCCATCACCTTTTCTCCAGGCGTGACGGAGATCCTCCACACGCAGTGGGCGTATGCCGAGTATCCGTTGGGGAAATCAGGAGAGGAGAAGTTTCCAGCGCTCTCCTGCAGGCTGTCCCCGCACTCTGACACACACACACACACACACACGGATGGACATTGGAATAACATTGAGATTCCAGGCTGATGAACAGATTAGTTTCATCTCAGTAGATCTTCAGGTCCAATCAGGCCTGAGTGAAACCCCGCCCTCCTCCTCCACCTCCAGAACCTTCTTACTTGGACACTTGTAGAGCTTCCTGGCCTGGGCGACGTCCCCCCTGCTGAGCCTCGTCCTCTGGCCGATGGGCGGCCGAGCGCCGTGGACGTTGTAGCGCGGCAGGATGGTGTCCAGGAAGACACCTCTGGAGAGGAGCGAAGAACGGCGGTGAGAAACGGAGAAGCCGGCGGAGGAGGACGCCCGGTCCGGCGGAGGGAGGCGGGCGCCGACCCCGGCACCTCGTCCGAGCCAGTTGCCGTGGCGACGCGGCGGCGAATGACAGGCGTGCGCAAAGGGAGCGGTGAATGGAGGCCCCGGGGCTGCCAGCCCGAGACAGAAGGACCCTCCACACCACACTGCTCCTCACAGGAAGCCTGGCAGGAGGCCACCACGGGGGGGGGGGGACAAACAAAAACAAACAAACCAAAACAGAGTAGAAGCAGAGCCGTGAAGGCCCTGGTCGGAGGCCCCTGTCTGGAGGCCCCTGGTTGGAGGCCCTGGTCAGAGGCCCCTGGTCGGAGGCCCCTAGTTGGAAGGCCCTGGTTGGAGGCCCCTGGTCGGAGGCCAAAGGTCCGAGGCCAAAGGTCGGAGGGCTCTGGTTGAAGGGCCCCTGGATGGAGGCCCCTTGTTGGAGGCCAATGGTTGGGGGCAAATGGTTGGAGCCCCCTTGTTGGAGCCCCCTTGTTGGAGGGCCCTGATTGGAAGGCCCTAGTTGGAGGCCACTGGTTGAGGGCCAATGGTTGGAGGGCCCTGGTTGGAGGTTCCTAGTTGGAGGCTCCTGGGTACATGCTCCTAGTTGTAGGCCAATGATTGAAGGCCCCTGGTTGGAGGCTCCCGGCTGGAGGGCCCTGACCGGAAAGCCCTGGTTGGAGGCTCCTGGCTGGAGGCTCCAGATTGGAGGCTCCTGATTGGGGGCTACGCAGATCCTGGAGACAAAGGCGTCTTGCCTGCGGCCCCAGAGGCTCCCCAAAAGGTCTCAGAAACACCAAAACAAAAAGGTCTCGTCTTACGCGGCTTGCGCACATTCACACTGGACATCCAGCCATTCACACACCGAGGAGCGGCAGAGCGGTCCTGCCAGGGGCCACCGACCCTCAGGAGAACCCGAGGGTCGGTGGCCGATCGCCGCTCGCTGACCTGGAGAAGGTGTTCCTGGCGTAATGCATGATGCTGCCAAAGTCGTACGTCTCCCCGAGGGAGTCCACCTCGCCCGGCTCCATCTTCAGGAAGTTGTACTCCTGTCCTGTTGAGGGGCAGACCGTCAGAGCTCCAGCTGCCAGGAGAAACATCTGGAGGGTCAGTGAGCAAACACACAAACACACATACACACACGCACACACACACACGCACAGACACACACACACACACACACACACACACACACCCTTCCTCGCCGAGCCGAACCTGCAGTACCTTGCTGAATGTTGTCTCTGATGATGCTTACATGCTCGTCCCGGTCGGGACGCGTGTGCTCGTGCCAGAATCCGATCACGTGGCCAAGCTCGTGCACCACGATGCCGAACTTATCGCAGTTCTTGCCGATGGAGATGGCCTGGGGGCCCCCGCCTCTCCTCCCCACGTAGGAGCAACACCTGTGGGGGCGAGAGGTTGAGGTTCCACCCGGATTCCGGAGGTCGTCCTCCGGGTCCCGTCCTCTCCGTACACACCCGATCTCCCGGTCCCTGGAGATGGAAGGCGGACCTTTGGACTCACCCGCAGGGTCTGTAGGTGAACACGATGTAGCTCTCCTCGCCGGTCCTTTCGGTGAAGGTCACGCAGGTGTTCTTCTCCCAGTGTCGCATTGCCTGACGGAAAGTGGCTCGCTGGCTTCCTGGAAGGACACTTTCGCTGAGAGTTGCGGCGAGCGGACGGCGAGTGGCGGCGCGGGCTCGGGACTCACCGCTGAAGTTGCCGCTGATCACGTAGGGGATGATGCCGTCGGGCCAAACCCGCTCGGGCCTGGACGTGGCCGCCCTCCTCCTCCTCACCTTCTCATCGGACGAGGAGGAGCCGTTGGCTGTAACACACGGGAAACCAGGAGGTGGACCTGATGACCTTCTCCTCCGACCCGCAGGCCTCGGACGGGACCGCGGGCGAAACCCGCGTCTCCGTGGCTACCTGACTGTGTCCGGTTGGGCTGGAGGCTCCGCTGGCTGGCCTCTCTGAACATCAGGAGGTCGTCTTCATCCAGGGCGATGTCTCCCAGAAAGGCAGCTGGGCGGGACGGACGGAAGGACAGCGCTCACCAAAACAACCCACACGTGGACGTAGAGCATCAGCGCGCCGAAACATGGAGCTTGGCTGAGGTTCATGCGGGAGAACTCCCGGCCGGGGGCCTCCCGGCGGGGCCGGAGGCCAAGCCGAGGCGTCTCCTCCCACCCCGGAGGCCTCTCGGCGGCTGCCCTCTTGGAGGCTGGGCTGAGGCGTCTCCTCCCACCTTGGACTCTGTGAGTGTTTTCTCAGCCGGGGCCAAAGCGGTCCTTTGAGTCTGTCCTCCAAGAAGGTCCTTCACTGTTCCCTGTGCTTTGCCAGTGAAAACCTGGAAGCGGTGGAGGTGGAGGCGGAGACCAGGTCCTGCACACCCTCTCCACGTCACCCATGCTCCTGGGGGGCCAAAGGAGGGGGGACCTTTGGATTGCAGTCCCAGAAGAGGGGGAGGGTGTCACCCTGACCTCCACAAGGAGCCATCTAACCATACACCCTCTCATCCACATGCCCGGACCATGTAGGGTCTCCCATGAAGCTCCTGCATGTTTTTTTGACTGCGGGAGGAACCTGGAGAACCCTGAGGAACCCCACGCAGACACGGGGGAGAACATGGAGACCCTAACCGGAGACCTTCTGGCTGTGAGGAGGAGGTTCTACCCTCTGCACCACCGTGAACTGAAAGTATGTTAGTCAAGTGACCTTTGCCCCTCAGCACCAACAAGTCCTCAGGCGGAGGCCCTGCAGCGGCCGGCTCTGGGTTTGCAGTCACTCCCTCCAGTCCTCGGTGTCATCGACACTGCCGGGGTGAACTTTCGCATGCGTCCCGCGGCCTCTCCGCCGTTATCTCGGCGTGGGAGCGATGTTGAGGAGCAGCGCTGAAGCTCCGGCTCCGGCTCCGACCGCAGCTCCAGCTCTCTGTTTGATCAGCAAACTGTTTGCACTGCACACAAAGCTGGTACAGCTGAGGCCGCCAGCGGGAAAGCAGCTGAAACCCCACTAAAATCCTCCAGGAACCTCTGAAGGTCCGCACACACTGACTCCTCCTCCACCTCCAGCAGCACGGCCTCACACACACACACACACACACACACACACACACACACACACACACACACACACACACACACACGCACATCTGGGGCCGGAACCCGCGGATGGACAGACTGGAGATCTTTGGACATCTTCGTTCCAGGAAGTAAAAGCACGTCTGCGGCCTAGAGGGTAAACAGGGCTGATGGGGTTCATCACGAGTGTTTGTTTAGCGCTGGGGAGATCCATCGTGTGTGTGTGTGTGTGTGTGTGTGTGTGTGTGTGTGTGTGTGTACTGGGACACAGGGCCCAGTTGTTCTCCGTGGTGTTCCGCAGAAAAGATTAGCTCCAGCTCTTCTGCAGCAGCATTAGAAGGCCAGAGAGGATTGGTGCTCTAATCGCCGCATTTCTTTTTGACCTTTGACCCACAAGCTAGCGCTCCAGACTCTGACGGCAAACTACTCCCAGGTCTGAGGAGCAACTGTGAAGAGAGGAACGCATTCGTGACAAAGTTTTGGTTTACCAGACTCGGCTGGACCCTGATCTGCCAACATCCTCCAACCTGGAGGGTTGTTAGGTGACACCACCAATGCGTTCAGATAAAGTCTGGGGGCAGAGGTGAAGCAGCGGTCGGAGCCTCCTCCTCCACCCAGAAGGTCTGTTCCATGTTCTCCCCCTTGTCTGCGTAGGATTCCTCAGGGTTCTCTGGGTTCCTCCCACAGTCCAAACACATGCAGGAGGTTCATGGAGACCCTGCATGGTCCAGGTGTGTGAATGAGAGGGTGAATGGTTGGATGTCTCTATATCAGGTCCTGTGATTGGTCCCGGATGAAGGTCCACCTCTCGCCCAATCACAGCTGAGGTAGGCTCCAGCCCCCCCCCCCCCGCCATGACCCAGAATAAGCAGGATAGATATGATTGGATGAATGAATGAATGCTTCATGTCTGTGATTATTTTGGGATGTCCCGCACTTCAACCAGCTCCATCCTGAGATTGCGGGAAACGTGGATCTCCATTTCCACCCTGCTCAGGCAGGTGAGGAGCCTCTGCTCGGACACCCAGACGCCTCCCATCCATAAAATGAAAAGGACTCAAATGTTCCAGTAACTTACACCTCTTTTCCGCAGGTGAAGTGAAAAACACACACACACACACTCACACAAACATCTGGATTTCTGCAGTTGAGTGAGCGTCGAGTCCCGCGTCATCGGGCTCTGCAGCTGTCACGGCTCCGATCTCCGGCCCGGACTAATTCCTGGCACATTTATGTGTTTGTGAGCGCAGGGGAAGAGAGGGGAAGCCGTCGGCTACTGACAGAAAGTCGTCCGCTCAGCTCTGGGGGGGGGGGGTGATGGACGCCGCTTGCACGCCAGGGTCCAACCGGACCTGCCGTGGCATCACAATGTTAAGCTAACGACGTGCGAGTGCGGCCTGGGCCGCTGAGGACGCCGGTCATCCTCCGACGTGTTTTTATAACACGCTTCACGTTGGACTGATCAAACTATTCCGGAACAATCTGTTTCTTCCTACGCTGATGGAAGCCTGACACTGCTGAAGAGGCCCCGGCATCAGGGTTCAGCAGGGTGGGGACAGCGATGTTTAAACAGAGTGCTATTCATGCTAACGTTATGTCATGACACAGCGCTCCAGACGTAATGGTGTCCCTGAATGCCACACTGCCCCCGCGTCCTCACGGGGCCGGCGAGGAAACCGCCGTGGCGTCCATTCTACGGTGTCAAATCGTAGGAACCCGGACGGAAGGAATGCCTTGAACCGGGGTCAGAGGTCAGAGGGATCCTGCGCGATGTCCATGCAGATGGTTCCGCCTTCCAGCCCTCTAAGCTAGCTGCTGGCCTCTATGCTAACCCCGGCCCAGTGTGGCCACGCCATGACACGGCACCGCACAGCACCTTCTCCACCACATCAATCTCCCCAGCAGGTCTCCAGCTCAGCTCGACCCCCGGCGGTATCTGCTGACCACGGAGGGGTCCCCCTCCGTTGGCCCCGGGCCCTCTGCGGATGGCGAGATGATCAGTCGCACCGGACGCCCGCAGGCCGCAGTTTGTTCCGCCTGATTAAAAGCCGGCGGCGTCTGTGTGTTTGACCCGGCGTCCGGCGGTCACGGGTGCCGTGGCAGAGCCGGACCTCCTCGGCGGCCATCCCCCATGAGAGAGCCCGGTTTAGCCCGATGATGTAACAACCTTTGAAAGGCCAAATGAAAGGACGCAGCAGCGGCGGCGCGCCTGGTCTTTGAAGAGAACTCACTCATGCAAACGGTGACTGTAAACGACAGTCGCCCCGCGGCGAGCGCCCCGAGCTTTGAAGCCCGAGGGATTTCACGGGCGTCCAGCCGAGGGCCGCTCTCGCATGGCCTCGGTGACCTCGAGTCTCCAGGCAACTGCCGCGGAGAGAAGCGCTGTGTTTGGGGGGGTTTTCAGGAGTCACCGGCGGGGGGGGGGGGTCCCGAAACACAAAAAAAATTGCGATTATCTTTATTATAAAAACGTCTCTGCCGGGGGGGGG
>CAAKHD010004642.1:35983-47069 GCA_901007705.1 Fistularia tabacaria
GCCCTCTCGCGCTCACGGGAGCGTGGGTGCGGCCGTGGCTGTTGGTCGCGCTACCCGTGTGACCAACCGCGCAGATCCGGCACCATAAAGCGTTTTTGTGTGTGTGTGTGTGTGTGTGTGTGTGTGTGTGTGTGTGTGTGTGTGTGTCTCTCTCTCTGTCCACGGGTTCGCCTGACCGGATGCAACGCCCGCAGGATCCACGCGTCGCAGCTGCAGTTGCAACAAGTGCCCGCCCGACACTCACGCAAACGTGGGCTCAGACGCGTGCATCCGGTGCGCGTGCACCGGCCGCCGGTCCGAAACCCGCGCCCGCCTTTTCTTTTTTCCGTAGAAAAAAATAAGAATAAAAACGACAAATTCATCCCACGCGTGGAATCAGTTCGGACCTTCACACAACTTCATCTTCACGCACAGCGTGACGTCATCAACAGCTTGAAATAACCTTGAGATCTTTCAAATCTTTCCAAAGTCTTCAGGTGGACAGAAACGTTGAAACCATCTCCAGGTGACCCATTCAGAAGTTTCCAGAAGCTCAGAAGAACCTTCACAGCTGCTCAGTGTCTTCTCATGATCCACGCAGGTCTCCTCGAAGCATCTTCATACGACCTCTACAGATGTTTACACAACTTCACATGTCCTTATATGGAGAAGATCCAGATCTACACACATGTCTGACTTCATCTCTCCAGAGATGTGTCCTCACGGAGCTCCACCTGATCTTTGCTCTGTGAAGGATCTTCGAAGAAGAATCTTTAAAGATCTTGTCTTTGCATAATCTGAACAATCAGAATCTAATCATCTTTGCATTGTCCAATCAGAATGGATCATCTCGGCTGATCTATCCGGATCTTCACATGACCTTCTCAGAAGCTTGGAAGAATCTCCCAGCCGGTCCTCCAGACCTGCTCAGAAGATTGAAGGTTGTTGTCCTCCATCGGATCTCCTGCGTTTGCATTCATCTCAATAAAAACCCTGGTTTATTGGTTGGGCTTTGTGTTTTGTCTCTGGATTATTTGCCCTCTGCCGATTGGCCGCCGCTCCTGAGGGAGCAGGCCAGAGGAACGGAGGAGGAAGAGGAAGGAGATGTTCCTCCTGAGAGGACAAGGGGCCGCTGAGGTCCGGGCAGGCACTGCCAAAGCTCCTGGTCGGAGGTCAAGTTTGTCATTCGTGGACACATTCGTGTCATCTCTTGTTCACGAGGTTCACCAGATGTTTGGTACCGCTGGTATGCAGGGAGGCGCACGGCAGCTTAGCTTCTCCAGTGTCTTCTGGTGGGAACCAAACCATCAGGTGAGATGAGTTGGCCTCCATACGCCACTGCTGGCCCGGCAAGACCCTGAGAACCTCCTCTGGCTTTCCCATTCCCATCCTGGAGAATGTTTTTGTCGTCTGCTGCCTGAACGTGGGGCCCCTCCGCCAGCTGCCTTTTCGCTCTCGTGGATCCTCCGTGTGTGACCTTAATGCTGCTAACAGCTCCACCACCGCGACGTCTGGAAGTGCCGGCATCTTCTGAGGGTGAAGTCCAGTGCGGCGCCAACCTCCGTTCTGCAGAAGCTGCACTGAAAGCCAGGTCCGCTCCAGGTTCAAGTCAGTGATTACCGTGATGGGGGTCGTCTCTACGAGACGTTCCTTGCAGGTTCTCCGTCCTCCAGGTCTCGGTCAACCCATGGCAGATCTTGACTGGGTTCCTCTCCTCCTCCTTGGAGACACCGAGCCCGGTTGCCTGCAGAACATCAGCTGAGAAGAAACATCCAGGTTTCCAACATCAAGTCACATCCGTGTCTCAGAGGCTCGTGTTCTCTCCCAGGCTGAGCATCCCTCAGAGGCCCACCTGGTGAACCCCCACCTTCAAAGCGCTGATGGTGCTTTCAGATGATCCTATGGAAGAGATGACGCTCCTCCAGGAGCAAACCCTCTGCCTGAGCGTCGGTTTTGGTCCTATGTCGCTGTCAAAGCTGGAGTTGCCCGGCCCGGTCCTTCCTGTCAGGAGCGTCGACGAAATCCTCCGTGCAGGTCATGGGGTTCTTCTGCTCTCATCCCTCGAGGGCGGTGAGATGTTCCCGAGAGGAGCGCCGCAGACGTGGAGTTCGGTGGAGCTCGTCTTCGAACATCTCCTCCTGAAGCTTTCCTTCTTTGTCCCCTCCGACCTCCGTCTTCCAAGTCCCCTTCCATGCCCTTGTCCTGCAAACACATGGGCGCAGATGTTCCTATTGTGTCCTTCCCGCTGATCTTCTGGAGCCACATCTCCAGGAGCAGAGGCTAGGTGCCGTGTGCCTTCACGGTTCCAGGAGTCCACGGCTTCTGAAGACACAGTGATCTCCAGTGAAGTGCATGTGTTTACCACTAAGTGGCACTGACGGATAGCATCTCGGCGAACAGGGAGTCCGGCCGAGCTGCCGGGAAAGCGGAACGAGGGGGGAAAACAAAAGTGTGGAGAGAAGTTTGAGGAGCTGTGCTGTTTGGACGAGGCCGGCGGCGGCGGTGGCGGAGCCTCTCCGTCATGTGCTTCATTACGTGGTGTGAAGTCATCCGGCGCTCGGCCGGGTGATGGAGTGCGCACGGAGACGGGCCAAAGCCGCGCTCCCCCCCCCCCCTCCTCGCCCGCTCACATCTGCCGCTGAGGAGATGGGACGCTGATCCGCAGGAGAAGAGGCTTCATACCTTAGACGTCGCTCTCCGCGGCACCATCGGGGGATGAGGAGGGCCATCCGTGGACGGAGAGCTTTTACGTTCGCCTTCCCCCGGAGCTGCGGAGATGCATTCTGTTAGATGTTGGGGAATGTCCCCGCGGCGCTGCGGGCAGGTCCTGCTCGGCGCCGAGGCGGCGCTGCTCACCGCCGTCCTGCTGGCCGGCGCCGCCGGGCAGACCTACGAGCGGAGGGAGGCCGGCTCATCCTGCTACGGGGGATTCGACCTCTACTTCGTTTTGGACAAGTGAGTCTGGACTGCAGCCGGAGGTGGAGTTTCCTTCTGAATGCATGAGAAGCATGCCGGCGCCGGCCGACCTTCTCTCTTTGTTTTCCTCACTGAAGCTCTCGCTCTATCTCCGGAGAGGTTCCTCCAGCTCGGGGTCGGAGCTCCGGGACGAGCGGACCCTCGGACCCTCCTGGCTTCCCCCGGCCCACTGTTTATTTTGAAATGTCACACGTCCGCCTTCTTCGACGTCGTCTGCGCCAGGCGCCGCCGGGTCGGGCCGAGGAGCGCGGCTCTCCTGCAGTGACACCACGGAGGAACCCTATCTCCACCCGGAGGGTTCACCTTCTTTATTTCACAATGCCGGCGTTTTTTCCAAAAGGTCGCGGGACACCTTCGGGATCCACCAGCTCGGGATCAGACTTGGAATTATAAACAATTACATAACTGGATAATAGAGCTCTGCTCGGCCCCATTCTCTGATTGCATAAGAAAGAATTGAAGTCATTAGATCATAAAACGTAGCCTAAGTCATTAGGTAATAAGAAGTGATCTACATCATTAGATCATAAGAAGTAATCTAAGTAGTTAGATAATAAGAAGCAATCTAAGAAATTAGACAATAAAAGGTAATCTAAGTTATTAGATCATAGGAAGTAATCTAAGTAGTGAGATAATAAGAAGTCATCTAAGTAATTAGATAATAAGAAGTAATCTGAGTCGTTCGATAATAAGAAGTAATCTGAGTAGTTAGATAACAAGAAGTAATCTAATATAAGTAGTTAGTTAATAAGAAGTAATCTAAGTTGTTAGATCATAGGAAGTAATCTAGGTGGTGAGATAATAAGAAGTAATCTTAGTAGTTAGATCATATTTAGTAATCTCAGTAGTTAGATCATGAGAAGTAATCAAATTCATTAGATAATAATAAGTAATTTAAGCAATTAGACAATAAGAAGTAATTTAAGTAGTTAGATCATAGGAAGTAATCTAAACAGTTAGATAATAAGAAGGAATCTAAGTAATTTCATAATAATAGATAATCTTATTTGGGTGGGCTGTATCTCAGGGGCACTGGGCATTTGCTTGTTTGTGCTTGGTTGATTGGTTGATTGGTTGTTTGGTTGGTTGGTTAGTTGGTTTGTTGTTTGGTTGATTGGTTGTTTGGTTGCTTAGTTGTTTGGTTGTTTGGTTGGTTGTTTTGTTGTTTGGTTGTTTGGTTGGTTGTTTTGTTGGTTGGTTGGTTGTTTGGTTGCTTGGTTGGTTGTTTGCTCCAGATCTTCCTGGTTGACATTGTGAACTCCAAAAAGGTCCCATTTGAAAGCGGTGCTGGACGGTGCTGCTGATCAGCTGTGGGTGGAGGCGGTGGACTTTAGAGAAGCAGGCTTCTGGACAAACAGGAAAGGGTCAGGATGTGCCGGCAAAGCTCCCGGATCGGCGGCACTGGCGCCCGGTCGTCGTTCTCTGAAGGCGCCGGCTATCGAAGAACTGGCCGCGGAATCGTTTCTGCGGCCGTCCTGCCGCGGTTTGATAAACGACCCTGCTGCCGGAGCTCCCGCGTTCAGCCCCAGCCTGCAGAACCCTTTCTCCATTGGAGCCAGATGTTCCAGAGATGCCGAGTCCCCCAGCCGCCCCTGCGCTCCAATCACAGGACGGATGGGGGGGGCGGCGCCACACTGTCGGCATGTTTGCCTCGCAAATCTCCTCAACTGCTGACCTCCGCTTGCGCTGCCGGTCCTGCTGATCCGCGCGCTGACTCAGCACCTGGTGGCATGAACTTCCCCAAACAAACACGTGGCCTTTGTTTTGCTCTTCTCAAACGTCAGTGTCCAATGAGTGACACCTGAAGGTCTGATTGTGTGTCCCTCAGGTCTGGCAGCGTGCAGCACTACTGGAACGAGATCTATTACTTTGTGGACCACCTGGCACACAAGTTCATCAGGTACATCCACGTGGGAGGAGGTGGGAGGGAAGGGGGTGGCGGAGACATGGAGGACCAGGTTAACGTCTCGCTTCTGATCCGCAGCCCGCAGCTACGGATGTCTTTCATCGTCTTTTCCACAGAAGGACGGACTCTCATGGCGCTGACAGAGGACAGGTGGTGGAAGGACACTCAGCACGTCTTCTTCACGTACAGCGAATGCACTTTCATTCTCTTTAATGATGGTGTTTTCTTCTCTGCCTTTTTCTCCGTTGCCTCGCTCAGGGAGCAGATCCGCGCCGGGCTGGAGGAGCTGCGGATGGTCCAGCCAGGAGGAGACACCTACATGCACAGAGGCTTCCAGAGGGTGAGTTTCAGGAACCTGTTCGGGGGCGAGGGTTCAAATGCTTCACACTAAACCCAAACTCCTCCCCTCCCTGCTCCTCCTCCTCCCAGGCCAGCGAGCAGATCTACTACGGGACCGGAGACGGTAAGCGGAGCATCCTTCCTTCTCCCCTTCATTCTTCTCCAGAAAAGAAGAACGGAGCTGCAAACGGGAAGTGGGTGTGAAGGCGAGATGAGCGATGGCGCAAGGTCGGAGTTTTCAACTTTGCAGCCCGTTAAGCTAACCAGGCTAGACGGTGCTGCTCTTCAATTAGCCCCCGAAGCCGCGAGCTAGCGATGCTAAATGACCAGGCAGTGTTCAGAGTTGGAGGTGTCGGGCTTCGCTGCCTCTGCTCCTGATGTTTTCACGGGGACTTCAGAGGGGAGGATGGAACTGAAGGAAGCTCTTCAGAGTCCATATCAGGACGTGGAAGCTGCTGTAGCTTCCTAAGCTAACCAGGCTACACAGCTCTGCCTGTCAATCACCTTGGGTCATCTGTCTGAGTTGAATTCTCCAGGGGAGCAGCTGACATCGTCATTCCAGCACTTGAACATCACCTGAAACCCAGAGACTTTGCTCGCCAATTCCATCATCCAATCAAAACTCGGTATTTCCGTCGGTCTTGGCCAATCGCCTCCTTTCATTTCCTGCTCTTCCAGAAGAGGCTTTTCATCTCCATCTTTCTGCAGATGTCTGATCTCACTTTCAGTCTCTGTAGCGCAGCCCAATGGCATCTCGCGCGGCCATCTGCCATCCAATCAAGAAGCACTTTTTCAATCCTTTGCAAAGGGCAGGCCCGTACTAGAACACTCTGACTCCAAAAGGTCATGTTGCAACATTCCTGCTAGTGTGGGTTACTAAGCCAATATGCTGACATCAGTTTGATTAGCTCACTGAGTAGCCACTAGGTGTGTCTTGCTCTGGGGTTTGCTTGAATGCTTTGCTGCTCTGTATCTTCACTGTCCAACAACAGCACCAACTGGCTTCACACCTTCCCCTCTTCTTCCCTTCTGGGAATTTTAGAATTGCACTTCCATCCGATTTGTCTCTCAGTGTTTTCGTGACTCATTTGCCTCTTTAGGTCCATTACGAAAGAAGTATCTGGTTCATGGACGTGGCTTTTGACTTCCACAAATCACCAAGCACCTATGCTTTCCTGTGGAACTGTAGAGAGACGCTGCCTTTGGTAGGAGCTAAGATGGTTGTAGGAGATGTGGTCCACGGTCCCTGGTTTCTCCGCTGTCCCAAAGTTCCTGAAAAGGTTCTCGGAACTGCAGAAAGCTCCTGCAGTGCTAAAGAGGCTGTTGATAAGACTTCATCCACCTCTCCACGGTGCACTACGATGCTGGTGAAATAGAGTAGATAGAGTATATCTTGCTTTCTACAGCTGAGTTCAGAGCAGCTACGCTGATGATCTGATGCTGTGAAACTGAAGAGATTTCAACATCACATGCTTCCGTTTTTCAAAGAACAGACCTCGTCTTGGCAGGCGGCCTCCCGAGGAAAATTTGGAGTCAGCGGTGAGGAGCGGACATCGACGTCCGCCGCCTCGAGTGTCGACCTTCAGAGGCAGGAAAGATGATGGGAAGCAGGAGAAAAATAGATCGGGACAGCAGTAAATATGTACATCATGTCAGTGGTGGTGGTAACACTGAAGAAGACTTTTCTATCCAACCATCACTCATGCGGTGGCTGGGGATTCCTGCCTCTGAGAGTCGAAGCCTTTGGCAGGGTCCTGTCGGAAGGACGTTGGCCCTCCGCCTTCGGCTCCATACTTATTTTGAAGGTCATCTGACAAGTGACGATAGTGATGCAGAAGTTAATGCAGATACAGAAAATTTAGTTACCCCTCCGTCACTGAAGGAAAATCTACTGGATACAAAGAAATCAATGGTTTGATGATGAAGTCACTGTGCAGGGAGGTGCAAGGTGCCGCCGCCAGGCTCAACCCAACTAACTCACTTTGCAAATGGAAGCTAAGCTCGCAAAGAAACAGCATCTTCGGAGAAAGAAAACTTGAAAACACTACGTAAACTTGGCTCGCTAGCTCGCTAGAGCTCTTTCCAATAGGTTGCAAGACACAGAGGGGCAGAAAGATGCAGACGCATGAGTTCTGGCTTTGACTTTATTGATTCATTTCTAATGACAAATCTATTTGACCTGCGAGAGAACGTCTCTGCATTCCAGCGTTTTGGTGCTGGTCCAGCCTCCAGATCCAGCTCCCAGATCCAGTTCCAGCCCCAGGTCCATTATTGATTGTGAAACCTTCCTGTTTGGTTGCACAACGAGGACCGAGAAGTAACGCTGTCAGCTGCCCATTCCATCACGCCACAATCATTCTCCAAAACAGAAACGCTCCTTGCTGTGCTCCTCCCTTCATCTGAGCTTCTGGGGCCAATTGAGGAGAACATCAAAGATAATGTGGCCTTCTCTTTTCTCCCGATCTGGCTGCTCCTCAGGCTACCGAACGGCCAGCGTGATCATCGCCCTGACGGACGGCGAGCTGAGAGAGAACCAGTTTGACTTGGCTCAGAGAGAGGTGAGGTTTGGCGCTGCCGCAGTGGAAACCATGAACGCAGCGCCACCGATCTTTACTCTTGTTATTAATGAGACTTGTTGCCGAGACTCTACCATGGTGAAGATATCCACGGCGCGATACACGCAGGGCGCATCGCCGCAAGGCAGGAAGTACCGCCCGGCTTTGCTCGTGGGAGAGAGAGAGAGAGAGAGAGAGAGAGAGAGAGAGCGAGAGCGAGGTTTGTCCCGGTCGTTTGCTCCAGGAGGCCTTCTTGTTTCCGAAGCAGAAAGAACTCCAACATGTGGCTGACGTTACGAGGCGTCTGTTTTCGACTCAAATCCGTCTCTTTGTTTCCTAAAACCGAACCAGGAAAGAAGGGTGATGCGCGGTTTTCATACGCGTTCGCTGTTTCCGTGGAAGCCATTGATCCGGCTGATCATGGCGCTCTTCTCCTCCAGGCCAGCAGGGCGCGGCAGCTGGGCGCCACGGTGTACTGCGTCGGGGTCAAGGACTTCAATGAAACTCAGGTAAAGGAGGCAGAGGCGGAGGCGGAGGCGGCGGGACCGCCGGCTCCCTGCAGGGACTGAACCCCAGTTGTGTTTCCGCTCAGCTCTCCACCATCGCGGACAGCAAGGACCACGTCTTCCCCGTGAACGATGGCTTCCAGACGCTGCAGGGGGTCATCGACTCGGTACGAGATCGGGCTTCGGTCGCTTCCCGGTTTTGGATCCCCGGCGTGGGACTTTCACGACGGCATCTCCATCTGTTTTCAGATCCTGAAGAGATCCTGCATCGAGATCCTGGCCGTGGAGCCGTCCAGCATCTGCGAAGGAGGTCAGGCGGCACCTGTTCTTTATCATATCTCCTTTTATTTCAAATGTTTGTCTGAAGCATCAACCTGAGCGGGCCGGCGGAGCGGCCGGGCCTCACCGGCGCCAGCATCTCCTTTAAAAATAGAAAGGCGGGTGGAAAGAGCAGATCCCTGCCAGCAGCCGACGCTCAGACCTCCACGCCTGCAAACATTTATGTACTTTGGTTCCGTCCAACGCCTCCTGAGGGAACATTTGTGAAACAGATCTTCTTTTGCGAGAAGTAGAGTCAGAGCCTCCGAGGAGGAGGGCTGAAGCGTCACCGCGGCTTCCACGGTCCGATGGGAGACGCTAACGTTAGCTTTGCTCCCCTGGCAGAATCCTTCCAGGTGGTAATCAGAGGGAACGGTTTCCAGCACGCCCGGGACGTGCAGAAGGTCCTCTGCAGCTTCCGCATCAACGACACCGTCACAATGAGTAAGTTCATCTCACAGGACACCCACCAGACACTAACTACCCCCTGCACCTCCACCTCCCGGGTGCTGGCGGGATGGTCCGATAGCAATCTTAGCACCGCGGCGCGACAGCCGCCCAGCAGAACCTTCTGGCAGCGGCGGTTTTCATAAAGCCCTCCGCTCGCGGGGCCTTTACGAGCTCCCGGCTCTCGGAAAGTTGAGGCCGGGAGCAGAACGGCAGCCAGAGGCACGTCTTTAACCAGAACAAGCACAGGTTGTTCTCCCATGTCCTCCGGATAGTTCACAGTCCACAAACACTTCACCTTCAGGAAGAAGCTAAAACAATCGGGATGTTTTTTTCCCGGTTTGACAGCCTTTTTTTCCATTTCAGCCACAGAAACGGTCACTTCTGACTCTGACGTTTGCAGATGATACTATGATTTTTATTGAGAGCAGGGAGTAGGTGGAGGTATGGCCTGGAGAGAAGAGGGATGAGGGTCAGCTGCAGCAGGACATGAGTACATGTGTGTGAATGAGAGGAACCAAAGAGTGTGAAAAGGAAGGTGGAGAGGATGGAGGTGAAGACCAGGCATAGCTGGAGGCAGCAGAGAAGAAGATCTGGGGGTTCTCCTTGAGAGTGAGGAGGATGGAGAGGATCAAGAAGGAGTCCAGAGGGACGGCACATGGTAGATGTTCTGGAGATAAAGTCACACTGAGATGGTTTGGAGGTCTGGAGGAAAACCAGAGAGGCAGTTCATGGATGGAGGGGAAGAGGACAGGAAGGTAGTTGGTGTGAGGGGAGAGGGTTAGATGGAGGGAGGTGATTGGCTGAGGAGACCCCTGAAGGGAGCAGCCCGGAGATGATGAAGTCTTTCGAAGAGGAGTGTTAGCGAGCGCGAGCTAACGGCAGTTTAAGACCAGGGTGGAGAGGAAACACCTGTGGAAGTCATTGTGAAGCACAGTATACATTATGTCATATTTGGCTTTACACTCCAAGACTGGACACACACACACACACACACACACACACACACACACACACACACACACACACACACACACACACAAACACGGCCCACTCCATTTCCATTAACATCTTAAACAAAAGACCAGCAGCTGTGGAGAGCCCATTACAGGATTACTGCACACATGAAGTACTTCTTGTACTTCTTCAACGGTGTACTTGTACTTCTTTGGTGCACTTGTTTGGCTGTGTTGTACTTTCACTTCAATGGTATACTTGTACTTCTGTGTTGCACGTGTACTTCACTTCCATAGTACACCTCACCTCTGAGGTACGAGGCTGTTACAGGGACGCCTGCCGCCACTGGGAGGCCTCTGACCTTTGGCTTTGTTATCCTGTGTGCGTGAGAGTGTGTGAGAGTGTGTGTTTGTAAATAAACTGAGTTTAGCAATGCTGTCGTGACTGAAGGTGCATGGGTTGTTGTTATCGGCGACAAACTATTTATAGAGTAACAGAAAAGGCTAGTGCTTTTTGGGGCTGCGAGCAAGACGAGCTCCTGGGAGCAAATGTAGCGTGGGCCCCTACTCCGCTGAGCCCCGAGATGAAAACAAAGCCTCCCCCCGCCCTTCCCCTCCCCGTCCCAGCTGGAATACCGCTTAGCGCCGCTCAGATGTCTGAAGAGGGGAATGTGGATCTCATCAGGGACGAGCACCGTCCTCGCTCGCATCAGACGCCGGCCAGCCAGCGCAAACAAACCGCACGCCGCCATGTTTGCCTCCTTTTTCCATGAGGGGAGGAAGTCCAGGAATCCAGTCGGGGGGGGGGGCTGCTTTCCATGCTTTCCACTCTTTGCTTTGAGTTGCCGTCTCAGGATCACATGACCGCTCAGGATGTCGACCCCCCCCCCCCCACACACACAGTGAAAAGGCCCCTGGTGGTGAAGGACACGTACCTGCTGTGCCCGGCGCCCGTCCTGGAACGGGAGGGGACGTAAGTGACCCGCCTGATGCTCCCCCCCCCGACCGATCCTGGACTTCAACCTTCAACCCCCACCTCTGCCGCCCCCCCCCCCCCCCCCGCCCCCCCCCCCCCCCCCCACCACCAAACATCCCCTGGGTTCT
>CAAKHD010004644.1:0-168115 GCA_901007705.1 Fistularia tabacaria
ACACACACACCCACACACACACAAGCACACACACACACACACACACACACACACACACACACATAAATACACAGAATTATTTTCCGTTCGGCACTGGTAACAACATGTTTTTTTGGGTTTGTTTTATCTCTCAACTAAGTGTAGTAAACCTGCATAAACATGATCCAAACTTACTTTCAGTAGAGGTATGAATCATCAGGGGTGGTAATTTTTGATTACACTATGTGTAAGCAGAGGTTTCGCCTGCAGCAAAAGCTAGGCTACGGAGCTATTTAGCTGCCTGATGAAGAACTATTGACTCTTTTATTACTGCCATGAAGGAAAAAGGCCCATCTAGCCTTAGATAGACTTACAAAACAACAGAAATGAGAATCTAAAATGCAACATATTGTCATAGACATTCACAAACAGTAATTGGTGCCAGTCCTTTAACTCTTTGCAAAAAAAGCAAAAGCATAATTTTCTCTTTAAATATTCTCCTGCTGCCGGTATTTAATTTGGAATATACTTCTTAGATTATTTATGTAGTCTAAATCAGTGTTTCATTTTTTTATATATCATTGTGTAACAAAACTTTAAACAACGCTGATTTGAACATTTTTAGATATTCAGTTCAGTTGCAAGAACATTGCGTATTGGTTACAAGATGAGGATGTTTTCTCACACGTACGTATCCTGACAGCTGCACTGTTTGAAATAGTAACCAGCATCTGTCTTGGATCTAGTGCATGACCTCATTACAAACAGAGAAAAACTTCATGTACTAACTGCCAGGCATTTTACAGTGAGAACAAAGAGACCAGGAGCTATCGAGGGACCCAGTGGAACAGGAAGCAAGACTGTTAAACTAGAGTTAAATTCAATATCTGAGATAAGTTGATAACTATTTTAACGGTGTGAAATAAGCACTGCATAACATGACCCATTTGAAAGAATATACATCTTTCTGTTTGTTGGGACTGGAAATGACTACAAATGCTTTCACTAAATGCTGCTCAGATATATAAAGACTGTAATTCAATAAGAGCCCTTTGCTCGGAAGAGGAGAGTTTTAGTTCTTTCATGTTTGGGAGCTAGAAAAGGAAGCAGAAACCCTAAAGTGTAAAGATATTATGATCCTTGTACAATGATAACAAAGAACAGAGAGCTTCAAAATATACTTACAGCTTCATAGTCAGCGAGCTCAAGCCTGGCCTTGTTCTGCATGGTGCGCTTGCACAAGTAAATAGCTGGAAAGCCAAAGACAGGGGAAGGTGAAGCATGACATGATACAAAGAAGAAAGTAGAATAGCAGAAAAATAAATCTGAAATGGACTACTATTTAGAAAAGAGAGCTCTTAACCAATGGCTACCTAATGTTTCCACTGGAACTAAGTATAAACAAAGTGCAGATTGCTATTAAAATTTCAGGAGGTATGTAGTTAGTTGGACTCAGTCAAGGTCAGAAGCACATTAGGGTATGGCCCTGCATTGAACGTCTACAACAGATACACAGCCTCGTTTCAGCTTTGGAAGAGGGAGACACTGGGAGGTGTTTGTAGGGTCAAAAGCTGTAAGGATAATTATAATTCAACAGTCAGTGACTCACCATAGTCTGTGTTCTCAGGCTCCCAACAGTTTGAAGGCCAGAAATATGTGGACTGGAGAAAACAAAAGAGTTCAAACCATTGAATAATGTTTATCAACGGATATAAGTAGTTTACACTCTTTTGCAGTGCCAGACCTCCCCTCCCCCATGATTTCATAAATATGCAGCTGTTGTAAATGCCTCACCATATTTTGCAATATCTGACCTTTTTGAGCCACAAATGATTTCTCTAGGGAAAAAATGCAGTCACCATCTGCACTATAGTAGCACCTCTACCAAAGCTGTACAGCTCATCAGAGCACCACTGCTACAGTCAGAATGGTAACAAAAGTCTGAGGTCTAAAAAAAAAGGTGTAAAAGAAGGTATAAAAGGTATAGACTTTGCCTCGACAGAAGACAGCTTTGTTTGATGACGATCCTTGACATCCATGTGACCCAAATAAGTATCTCTGGAGGAAAATAGTCTTTCAAGCCAGAGCTAAATGTCTTTTGGAAGTGATGTTACACATTGCAAGTGCATATTAAGTCCATTACTCACCTGTATCATGCATTCTTTATAAATGTAGGATTCATTCTTGGTGTTTCTCAAGCACATATTTCATTTCCACTATTAATCAAAGGGTAATTAGTTTGAGCGCAGATGATGGATAACGATAATGTGCCTGTTTGAGGATAATGAACAGAGAAGTTGAAATTCTCTCATTCCAGAATTGTCATCTCAACTCAGAACAGACGGTTTTCATCTACAAGGCTTTGCCACTGAATGCACATGTTCACCACAAGACAATTTTTATTTAATCAGAGTCTGTAACCACAACAGTCTTTATTTATAGGCTCTTACACAGGACTTCTCCGCTATCTCTTTCAGTGTCGCTACAGAGACTGGGCAATACATTTCAAATGCACCATGGATGCTATTTTTTGAGGTTCTGATGACGTGGGTCTGTTGCATCACAACATCAGAGAGAATATTTTTAGCCATCGCTGAATGAGCAAGTGTGACACACACAGCCCTCTCTGTTCAGGCACAATCGTGGCTTTAAATCTTGAGCAAAAGCTATATATTGGGGGAAGAGCAGTGGAGGCCAGTAAAGTGGAAATGTGCATAGCCAGCGTACGTTCAGCTCATGACGCTTACGGTCACAGTGATTAGTACATACATTGGACAAATCTGATGAAGATAACCGTGGATTAGATGGAACAGAGAAAAAACCCCTATCGGTCAAGATGTGTGGCCAACCCCCAGGCCCTACCGTCTCCTGCTCTGACACAGCATCAAGCAGGGATATACAACATCGACCTTGATGGGTGAGTAATAGGCTTAAGAAGGATTGCTGGCATTATCACCGTACAATAGACATATCGTCCGATGAACCATTGTCTCACTGTTCTATTTAAGATATTCATAGGTCTACAAACACATATCAAGGTTCATGGCAGAAATATCTATACCTGGAAGCGATAAAGAGTTCCATCATCTTTAAGTGTCAGCACATGGTCAGAGATGGGAAAGATGTAGCCATGGGCAGCAATCAGGCTTCCAAGGTGGATGGCTTCAACTGTTAACATGAGAGAGGGTACATAGATAGGAGGGAGGGAGTAAGGGCAAGAGGAAGGTTTACATCGACTGCCTCGACAATTGAGCACTCTTGTACTTGGAATAAAGGATTTTGCAGCAGGCATACCTGGGTCCTCTATCGTGAGGTTTTTCATCAGCCACTGAACAATGTCTGCTCCTGGTATTTACAGAAGGGCAATGGTTACCACTGGTTAAAGAATCCACTTGGTTGTTATAAGAAAACAGCAATTTATTTCACAAATTAGCTTCACAGATTAATTTCTGAAAGCAGACTAGGTGTCTTAAAATAACGAAATTTGAAGTCTGTTTTTCTCTCCACTCCTGGATGGCACAGTGTGAGATCTTGCAGCCTCTAAGCCAATGAGTGACTCAGAAATAGTGCTGGGAGATGGGGAGCAACCCAAGCCCGCCGCTTATGATTCATTTAGTACACATGCAAACATAAACGCCGTGTGCACACATAGAGAGGCAAAGACAGAGAAAAGAAAATTAACTTCTTAGCTGTTTGGCAAGGGCAGCATTACACCACAGGCCTTTTCCTCAGTGGGCTGAGGTTTTATCAGCAAAGACATTGTCATCCTGAAACGGTAATAGGCGCAATTTAAATGAGCCCAAATGGTCTTATTTGCTTTACTGTTACAACTTGTTGCTGTGGAGCTCACTTGCTGAAACAACAAAACACACTCCCTAACACACATCTATGACGTCATCAATAGCAGGTCATAAGGGAGGTAAACAAACAGACAGAAGCAAAACTTGGTTGAATATTCAAATAAACATACCTGACACTACACTTGGGATCTTGGAGAGAAAGCTTTTGACAGTCCGGATGGCGACACCCCCAGCTTTCTCGTCTTGTACTCGTGTGACAATGTCTTCAATCTGTTGGCAGAAAGAACAGAGTGGCTGGATTTAAGGTTCAAACCCTCTGTCATTTTTTTTTTTTTTACCAAGAAAATTATGTGAACTTTTATAATTAATTCTTATGGATTATTCATTCAATATCTATACCTCTTATCCTTCTGGGTAGTCAGGGGGCTGGAGCCTATCCCAGCTGCCATTGTGTGATAGCCAGGGCCCACTCTGGACCGGTCAGTGGTCAATCACAGGGCCATATAGAGACAAAGACCAACCAACTCTCTCATTCACACATCTGGGCAATTTAGAGTCTGCAACTAACCTACAGCATGAATTTGGACTGTGGGAAAAAAACGGGGAACCCTGAGGAAACTCATATGAAGAGAACATGCTAACTCCACACAGAAAAGCCCCCTGTTGGAATCAAACCAGGGGACCTTTTTGCTGTGAGGCGGAAGCACTAACCTCTTCTGTGCGCATCCTCTTTGCTGCTGCAGCTGGAGCAGAAATTTTGAAACTGTCATTTCACATTCCCCACATTCACTAATTAGGTTAAGTGAGTATTCTGTTGCTGTTTTGGTCAGTTTGAAGCCCTGGGAGTCACACAATAGTCAGTTGTAGGTAACCTAGCAAAGATTACAAGCCTGGAAAAAACAGACCTGGCTCTTTAGAGATGAAAAGCCTCCAAACTTTCAGGAGATAGCCCCATACATTGATGCAGGAAACTCTTTACCAGCTGACTCTAAATCTATTCTTGATGGGATCACAGAGGAATCCAAACATATAAGGGTTTTCTAATCCATCAAGCTTGGGTTTTTATTGAAACTAACTGGGTCAAGGGATGATTACACTTACAAATACTTGCATACTTATCTGTCTATATAATATTGCTGCACATATTGACAGCGATTTATTTAGCCGTTACAAAGGCTTCAGTCAGAAAGGTCAGTTCCCCATAGGCAAAGATAAACATCACACCTCCATCACAGCCAGAGCCACATCAGCCAACTAATATTAGGGCTGGCGCAGCAAAGCTCGCTTCTCAGGCATCACAAAGGGAGAGCACAGACACCAAACTACTGAATATTCTGCCAATCAAGGACGTGGGTATAAAAAAAACATGCATGAAACAATATCGAGACTATGAAACACTGACACAATGGTTTTTATGACACACTTTTACATGACAAGGTCTGCTTCCTGGCCGTGAAAGGCCTGTTTATGAGAAGTAGCAAGGGTCAGGCCATGTATGGATCAGCGCTTTGAGGCCTGACATCATCTTACCAGAAATCAATCCACATCAAAAAACGAAATCCCAATTTTGCAATCTGAAATGTGTTATGTGCTACTAGCAGTGTATAGCGCAGAGGGTCATAAGGATATCAAATTTTTATTTTTTATTTTTTGCTATTCCAGAGTCTGTTGAGAATGTAAACAGACATACAGTATCCTTGACTGCAAAAACAAGACTTCAACAGCATGATGAAGCTGCTCAGCTGAATTTTGAGGTTCCAACTCATGGACTCAGCATGCTCTAGATTTAAAGAGGCTCTATTTTTCTCGTATCAGAGGAGACTTGCGTGCTCCCTCATTATTCCAACACATTTAGAATTGACTTTCTGTCACTATCACAGGATCGCAGCCTGGTGCTCTGCTCTAGTTTGTGCCATTCCGGCACACCTTTATACCCTCCACTCTAATTCCCCCATCCTCTGCTGGTCATTCATCATTTAACACAGCATCTCTGTGAGTGAACAAGTGAATGCCATCCACTGTGGCAAATATAGAGACACTGAAATACCGGATAAAGTTGTGAAGGATTCTAAGTTTGTGGGTGTCTTGTCTATTTTGGGTTTTGGCAGCTAATTATTCATGTGATAAAATCAGTACAGATCAGTTTTAGTACCATTCAAGCTGTTTGCTGTCCTGCCTTATACCGCCTTCTCTACTTGCCCTCCAATTTGCGCCCCAGTGGACAATTAAAGTTCTTCAAATTTGAATTTGAAAGGAAGCAAAGCATTGTTCAAAACATCTGGACATTCCACTCCACTTAATGAATGATTTATCCAATCGAAATAACAAGACCGATTTCCTTGGTTTGCAATAAATGCAATTTAATTGTGGATTCATTCAAAACTGGTAACAGGAAATTTTCTGCGCATACTACTGAAAATAAAATACAGCTGCTTTTAATTGTATGACAACAATGGCCTATTTGTTTACAGCAATAGAGGTGTGGTACAGAAGAATTAATACCATACTTGGTATGTACTTAGGTAGGTACTTCATACCTAAATATTAGAAGGATCTGTTTTGTTGAAAACTTAAGAGTCATTTAAATATGCATCTTTCTCTATGTTCCACTACTTTGTAGCAAAAATCCAACAGGTATGCTGGATTTCACGAATGTACTGACTTCAGGTTTTCTACCATTCATCCAAATATGTGTTTTTTTCTTCTGCAATTCACAGATCAGGTAAAGTTAGCATTGTCGAAACTACATCCAGGTAGAAGCTGCTGTTTATGTTAGCTATGATGGCATATTTTGGGCAGATAACTACCAGTTAAAATTATTCAAAGCCCATCAAACCTGTGGAGCCATGATTATCCAACGATAGTTTATCTTGGCTAATTAGATGGGAGGATGACAGAAGGGGGCAGTGTGTAGTAGACTTTACTGGAGTACATATGCACAACCACAATTGCATAAAACCCTGGTCACCCTCCCCAACATAGCATGAGTTGCAGGATTACTTGTATATCCACACATCCAACACAAAGAGAAAAGGAGAAGTACATGACATGACAATTACCAATTTCACTGGAAGCTTAAGAGAGAATCTCAGTATGAATTATTGAACATCCAATCGAGAATCACTGCCTCTACAGTGTTGATAAATCGCTTAGAGAGGGGAGGGAAGATGGGTGGATGAATCTGCCCTCTGTATCGAACACAGCTTCAGTATTTTAGGCCTGCCTTCATCTACACATGGGCTCTGAGACATTCAATCTGGGTCATAACAGATTATCACTGAAGCATTACAGTCACCTTTGAAGATGGCAACTCGGAACAATGGGACAACAGCTATGAAAAGGGCTCAATTCTGTCAAGTCTGAAGGACTTCTCAAATCCCCTGGGACACTTCACAAAAGGATTAAGTCCTTTTCGTCTAATATAATAATGGACCTTGGACAAGGTAGAAGTAAGAAAATAGATAACTTCATTTTCTGCCTATAGGAGGACAGCAGACAAGAAGAACTTCGCACTTCAACGCAGAGCACCCTCTATCTACTGGATGTATAAGCAAGTACTGTTTGCGACTTGGTGAGGAGAGTTTTCAAGAGCAGACCTTGCTGCTGGCAAGTGATAACAGCACTTTGTCCCTCACAACTGAGCACTATAAATGACTACCACAAGAACACTTGTTTATATTGCCACAGAATGTTTGCATTTGGAGCATGTGTGGGTGCAAATTTGAATCAAAGAATGGCTGTGTGTTTGTTGCTCAGTAGGCGTTGTTGTCAATCCATTTTATCTTCAACAGGTCTAAGAGTTACAATCACTGTGTGTGTGTCTGGCACATTGTGATTGCAAATTAAGTGAGAACAGCTGGAGGGCATACATTTTATGTGCGACACAATGCAAGCCAAGATTTTAAACAGCGTTTAGTGGATATTTATGACAGGAAAGGATGGAAGTTTTCAATTTGTGAAGCAGGACGATAATACAACAAGGTCCACAAAAAATTGAAACAGATAAATAAGCATAGAGGCACAAAGAATAGTACATTAAAGAGTCAAAACAACTTAAGCAAAATGAAATATTGACAAGGGCACATATATTGAAAAGCGTAATTATGTTTTAAATATCATATGAACTTGGCCATAACAAAAAGCAAAAAGGAAATAATTAGTAAAGAACAAAATAAGATTTTATCCTTGGTTTCATGCCTTGGTCCTTAAAAAACATCCTTTGCACTTAGTATGTGGACATGACTGAATGACCAGCGGTGGAAGATTGCTGAGCTTCCTGTGATCAAATAGATTGGTTGTGCTGTTGTCTTAGCTACTCCATAGGTTAGTGCTGAGTTATGAGCTCTTGCTTCTCAGTCTTAGATGAAGACATTGCCACAAAAATCTGTGAGACCCCAAGTGTCTCAATCAACTTACAGCCAGGTCAGTAAAAAGAGCGTTATCAGCTTTTGATTTCTTTGCATGCCATGTAAAATTCCACTATACTTTTTGTAACATCTCACATGGAATGAAAGTGTCAGGCTTGCGTCACTGAATCATAAATGAGAATCGAGGGTGACACTAAGAGTGTTTTTATTGAAACTATTTGTTTGATCAGGGGGCTGAATTGGTAATATAGGGACTCACTTGAAATCTGGTCGAAGATAGATAACCTCGAATTCAACCTCTCGCTTTAAAAGTTGTGACTTATCCACAGTTTAGCCATGAAGTGAGGGCTAACTGGGTTCTTCGAATGAGAGGAGGCATAGACTACATAGACTACTGTCCATGGAGCTGAATGAAAATTGGAAGTGGACGCAAACAGTTTCTTTGGGTTATACCAAAGAATTGACCATGTTTTCTTTTTCAGACTCATGATTCAGCAGACTGGGTGTAACTCCAGACCACAGGCTGGATCCAAACCAGAATGGCATGTTATATGAACCCAGACCTATAAACACTGAATTTTTAAGAACCATCACATTTTGACTGAACCTCTATTTTCAGATCCGCAGCTGTTTAGAACACATTCCACATAACTCCTGATGGTACTTGGATGAAAAATCCCAAGATTTCACTCCGGCGCAGTTTGGTGCTTCAGCACTATCTGGTAGCAGAATCGACTGGATCAAAATGGACCACGCTAAACAACTTATCGATCCTCTTAATGGGAAGTCTGAGTCCAAAAAGAAGTATGGGACAAACAATTAACATGAAGAAAGTGGAACCCTCAAGGAACGTGTGGGCCTCACATCATCAGAATCAGAATCATTGTTATTCGCCAAGTTCGAAAAAAACAAGGACTTTCTTTCCGTGTTGCAATTGTTCACTGTACAGGCAACGGAAAAAGTCAGGTAAGAAAAACAATAAAGAAATTTAAAAAAAGAAAGAAAAATTGCTTGTAGATATAAAACCAACAATGCACAAAAATGTGCAACAGTGATACAAAGTGCAGGGTGAAAAACGAAATGTACTGGATGGGTACTTTGGTTTTTATTTCCTGACACTCTGACTATCAACAGTTCAGTTCATCAGAGTGCCAGCCTAGGGTTAGAAACTTTTTGTGCCTGGTGGTATTTGCACACAGTGCTCTGTAGCGTCATTCAAAGGAGAGGGGATGAAACAGTTTGTGACCGGGGTGTGATGGGTCCGCAGAGACGGTGCCTGCCCATTTCCTAACCCTGGACCGATAAAGGTCCTGGATGGAAGGCAAGTCGGCCCCGACGGTTTTCTGGCTGCACAGGACAAACTGCATAATTGCAACTTGAAAGTGTCCACAGTCGACACTGTTGAGGACGGTTAGGGGGAAGATCATGGGTGGACTTCTGAAGTCCACTTTCATCTCCACAGTCTTGAGTGGGTTCAGCTCCAAGTGATTCAGGCTGCGCAAGTGGACCAGCTGTTCCACCTCCTGTCTGTAAGCAGACTCATCATCAACCCGGATTAGATTGATGATGGTGGTATCATGCGCAAACTTCAGGAGTTTCACAGACAGGTCCCTTGAGGTGCAGTTGTTGTTGTAGAGGGAGAAGAGCAGGTACAGGACAAATCCCTGGTGCTGATGATCCGGGTGCTTGATGTAATGCTCCCAAGCCTCACCTGCTGCCACCTGTCAGTCAAGAAGCGATGAGCCAACAAAAGGTGGAGGCAGGCAGTATGAGCTGGGTGAGCTTGTAGTGGAGGGTTTCGGGGATGATGTTGATGAAGGCCGAGCTGAGGTCTATGAACAGGATCCTTGCATGCATCCTGGGGTGTCGAGATGTTGCAGGATATAGTGCAGTCCCATTTTGACTTGACTCGTGATCAAGTCAGTCTGTCTCAGCAGCTGGCTTAAGGTTCAGAAGGGCCAAATAAATACGGAAATGTGTTTGATTAAAAGAAGGAAAAAAAAAATGCAGTTTCAAATATGGTGTGGTTGGTATTTTTTAATTTTATTTTGCAATCTGAACATCACATCTGTTCTTAAGTGAACAAAATCATGTTAGGTCTGTGTGTGTGTGTGTGTGTGTATGTATGTGTACACTGTCATGAGAAAGTTTACCCCCGCAAAATGAAACACGATAAATAATGAATACATGTTCAGTCAATCAATACTAATTTGACAACTCTGGTTCACTGTCACTGTTTCGGTTCTGATTTAGCAGAAAAATGTACATTTAAGGTATAGAAATATCTGACGATTCAATATTGTATATTTGGGTTTCGTAGAATTTTAATATGAAATTCACATGGGTTACAAAAGAACTTCAGCCAAGGGACTTCAGCTCTCTGTGGAAATTAGTCAAAATAGCATTACATTATAATTCCAATGAGAAATACTCTTATATTTTCATTTACAATATTTTCTGCTATTGCACAAAAAATGCGACATATTTTGAGAGATTGATGTTTGAGAGATTGTTTTCAGCAAATCCCTGGTATCACATTTTTACCACAAATGTTACCAGCATAAAAGGAAATTAGGCACAAATTTGAATTCAGTTAACTTCAGTTAGACAAGCATATTGTTCTTTGATCACACTGGGCAGGGTCATTCACACTGCAGGTGGATTGGGCCTCATCAGAAAATTTAAGCTATGAGTCACCCATTGTAAAAAATGAATAAATCATAAAATGAATTATAATTTAATCTTCATATTCCATATTATGTACCTAATACAATAAAGGGTTGGTATTTGATCCATTAAATGTCTTGCACTTCACTGATTCCGTTTCAGCTGCATAGTTAATAAAATTATTATCATCATGAAATCAACAACAATAAGAATAATTACAGATCCATTCACTGTTACCCTCTTTTGCAGAAATAAAAAAAATACTAGCTCATTTAATAATTTCCGCAATTTCATATTGTAAATAGCGAAGTTCAGGCTGTACATTTTTTTTCATGTTTTTGTGACAAGAAAAACTAACTTAACTGTGCCCTGATCTAAAACTTAGCTGCATGATGTGTTGTGAAATAACTTTTAGAAGTACACAGCCTGTCACTTCTTTTCTGAGTTCTATTTTGACCCCTGTGCCATGCTGGGTGCATAATTAAGTAGCTCCAGCTGGTGCTTGGTGCACTGGGGAGCAAGGTGTGAATAGAGTTTGCAGGAGAGAGAAGAGACCTCATTCTCAGTCCATTTCCTTCATTCCTTTAGCGTGCCGAGTCATGATGAGCAAGCTTTTCTGCAGGATCTCACATGCTACGAGATGCTGGGAGCACAGCAAGAAGCAACAGAGCAGACTGGAAAAGCCCTGTGTCTCAAAATTGATGGTGGGAAGCATGACTGCTTTGGAGGTGTGTGAATGATGCCTATCTGCTCAGTCACACAATGATATGCACCCACGCATGGTAGTGACAACACTACGTGACTATAAACATATGCCAAGAGTTGCTCTCCTCGTTATCAAACTCCAAGAGTCTGCTAGCTTTGATGCTGCACCTCAGTGATGCAGCAGGTCTCAAAGAGACATATTTTCTGACCCAACTGCTCGAGACATTGCCATCTCCACAGGAAAGCCCAGCAGGCAAAGATTTTCCCCTTCTGTAGTAAACGGTTGTTTTGGCCTCAGGTCCTGTGTCTGAAAAGCCTTGTACACCACACCACATGTTGCTTTTTGCCAATACCTATTAATTGTAATCCCTGTAATCAGAGATGATGGATTGTAAATGCACGAATGTTAATTGTTTGAATGTGAAGACAATAAATCCTACGGACTCAAATGTGGGTTCCATCATTTCTTTTTTAAAGACCGTTGAAGATCAAATCTATGGGCGAACAATTTTTCCATTGTTTTACAATATGGCTCCTTCAGATATTTCAAGGATGAGCCAACACAGTCAGATGATTAGGTACCAATTAAAACGTCAATAATCATAGTAGGCATAACCATGTTTCCACATTTTCATCTTTTCCTGTAATTTAGTTTGCAACATCACTTGTGACTTTCTCTCTTCAGGTCAGATGTTGCCCTGTGGATGATTCATGTGTAATTTGATTCCATTCCAGACATCGTCAGTCCCCTTAACACTGAAGTCCAAGTAGCCACTGCTAGATTTTCTACCCAGTTGGTTGCTCCTGCTCCTTGGGGAGACAAGCTGAGACCAGAGTCTCTATCAGTCATGCTGTGTATCTCTTTAAACCTATCAGCTGTGGATGTCGGGATCGAGTTCTGAGGAAGCGACTTACAAGTTGTTTGGTCCAGTCCTGAATCCCTCATGGTTAGTGTCATACATGAGCAGTGGGCTAAGTTAGCATATCTCGGTCACCATGGTAACACTGGCACGTGTTAATCAAGTAAAAGTTTTTGAAATAGAAGCTCTAACATCAGACATAAGCTTTAGTAAAATTAAGCTAAAAGATAATGGCAACTGCTTTCTTGTCCTCAGTATTCCTTTCCCTGTTTTAAAGAGAGAATGACCAAAGCTGCATTTATACTCTAATCAACTCAGTGTTGGGATTCTACAATGATGAGAACATTGTCTTGAGAGCAGAACTTAGACCCACAAATCTCAGTGACTTATCACATCCCCTTTTGATTAGACTCAAGGAGGACAGAAAAAGATCATCTCCCCTCTTACAATTGTCCACTGATAGATACTCCATGGGTTGCTAGGGGCTTGAGTGCAGGGAAAACAAGAGTCTACACCTCTCATAGTCCACTCAAAACAAAGTAGCCTGTGCATATTCATGGTTGCCTCTTAAACAGAAACATTGTCTGAAACATAAACAATGACAGCAACCTAACATGTGACTGGATGACATGGTGTTTTCTTAAAGTTAAAATCCATGTAAAAATGAAAAACCGAGGCCACTCAAGGTCATCTGTGCCAAAGGCAGAGAGTGACAATAATTAATTCTGTACTCATTCTGTTCACTAAAAGGTGCAATCGAATAGCAATTTATACACACCTCTCACACAACCTGCATTATGAGGGCAAGGGGGACTTTGACTCTGTTTGGATTCTAATGCAGTCCCGTGCCCTTTCAGCGACCATTTTTCATAGGAGAATCAACCAGCTGCAGCGGAATGACTGAAAAAAGTATGTGGACTAAATAGACCAACACAACAGACTGATTGGACCATTTAGCCACATTTTATTCACTTGATTATTTTCACTCTGTCTCATTTCTGGAGCACAACCTTAAAGTATGCCCCCCCCTATATGAAAGAGGCTAAGTGGAAATCAACAATAGTGTGAGAGTGTAGGGCGAGAGTCAGCCAGCAAATAACACTGCTATTTTGAGGGTGCTGGTGAAGATGCTCACAGTTAAAAGCCCCTTTGGGGCCTCAGACTCAGCACAAGTCTCTTCACTACTGAATGTTTAGGAGTGGGATACTTCATGGCAACTAGTATTATTTACTTACAAAGAGTACAGTTCACTAAATCTGTATGTCTCGATTTTTTTTTTTCTGAGACTCTGCAGCCATTAATTATATTAATAATCTATAGGGAACTATTTCAAGTCAGCAAAACCTGAGGACCATCTGTATATCTTTGATGAAGGCATCATCCCCTGACACAGTGCTCCTGCTGGTCTTATTCCTTGAGGCCTGCTGGTAATTGGGTTGTAGCGAGTGGAGTGGAGGTATTATTAAGAAAAGGCTGCCTCAACCACACAGGGCCCACAAGCCAGTTCATGAAGCTGAGGACACAGGGAAGGCAATCACTCACTTAGATCAGAGGAGAGAAGAGAAGAGGAGAAGATTCCGCCATTCAAACCCCCCAAAAAATCAGTTTGTTAGTCCAGCAATCCAGCAGCAAAACAAATCATTCCTGCTTCTATCTAAAACATTCAATTGACTGAATGAAACCACAAGACCTGTAGCCAGGCAGAATGGGGGGCAGTTATTTTAAACAACAAGGTTCTCATGTAACTGTAAAAAAGTGAACCAATCCAGTCTATGCTCTGCTCCATTTATTGCAACACACAGGTCCTTTGTTAGCTTGCCATTACTGGGGAATATATGTTGCATAGCATGTTGAGGCACTTTACAGCAGAATGATACCACTTGTCTTCATTAGCAAAACCAACTATTTTTTAAAATTATGTATTACTTTTTTTTTTTTTTTTAATATGGTTGTGCCAAAAAAAACATCGTGCTCCGAGTTCCCATTCAGCGGGTATGGTTTGAACAGCTCACAACTTGTTTCAGAATGACAGTGTTTTCCAAATGCAAGCTCACATGCAATCAATAAGGAGGAGGAGAGGCCCTTCACCTTTCAAGATGCATAGATTTTCTGTAGTATGCAATCATATAGGGGGGCTTTTTTGGGCTGAGCTATGCATCATTATCCACTACAAAATGACAATCCACTGCACACGACTATCACTGCTATCGCTGCAGACTCAATGTCCCTATTCCCTTTGTTGCCTCCACCTAGAGTGTGACAATGCTGACAGGCTTTTAAGACAAAGTAGCATTAGCATGGCAACCAAGGGACCACGTTTTATGGACCTGGTGTTTGAGCAGGGAGGCATCGTTGAGCACAAAGCGAAAATGTGCCCCTGGATCCTTGGATCAATTCACACTCATACATGCAGCACATGCTGTCGAACTGCTATGGCATAATCACAAAGTTTATAATGACGAGCAGCATTGGGACATTTTTCTCAAAGCATAACAGCAATACTGGCTGGGAGTTTCAGAAAACACAGTGCTGTAGGACAAGTTTTGAGTGCTAGCTATAATGCTGTTTTACTTCCAACTTGCTGCTACAGGAAATGAAAGTCAGACAAGAAAGACACATGGGAGGGTAATCTCATCCTGACGGGCCTCAGGGCAGCAGGCTGTACTACACACCTGTAATGTCCTTTTGTGTCCTCAGTCTAAGGGAGGATGACAAGCAGAGCAGATGTCACAACCTCCTTACATCCAATTTTCTTTCTCTAAGTGTGTCTTAATGAACCTGAATGGTAACATAGGAAGGTCCTGTTGCATCACCTCTCAAAAGAGAAGTTATTACTTTAAAAGCAGATTGTTTAAAAGCAGATTGCAAAAGTGAACTTTCTGTTCTACCCTCAAAGATAGACTTTCCAACCGAACCATCACTGTCACTTGAATAATTAAATAGCCTTTCTGAAAAGAGACCTGTGATGCTTTTGTGATCTATTATCCCATGAAACTATTTTTAAATTAAGAAAAATAGCTTTTTCTGTGTTTTACCCCAGATGTATACTATCTACGATCCAGAGCTGGCTGTATTTGGTGCGGGATGGTGAAGGTGTTGCTCGCAGCATGTGGTTTGAGGGCCCCAGTGTGTCTACTTGGCCCTTGCAGCCAACAACACATCCAACCATTCCATCTTTGCCCAAATACCATGGCCTGTTTCTGTAAGTATTATGTGAGCTGTCAAATTGGAGAAACGGTATCAGTGTCAACCGGCTGCACCAACATTTTTTTTCTGCTGTGTCCCACTAGATTGAAAACGCCTAACTGTAAGCTACTTAGCATGTTTGTCAAAAATGATGTGTAATTCGGCAAATTCCTCATACAGTGTTCACTTGAGAATAGCTAATTTGAGGTAAAACCATTAGCATTTGAGTCCTGGTCAGAGCAGGAAAACTAAATGAAAACTAAGTAGCAGAATATATTTATTTAATCCCTTTTCTTTTTTTTTCCTAGAATCTGATGCTGTATGAATAATATATGATCAGCTATTGACTTTTGTATCATTTGAACCATTGAAGTAAAATGGATGAATTTAATGATTTGTAATAAAAATAATAAAAATAATAATAATATAAAAGCATTTTAGTTGAAGGTGCCTTTCTTGAAACTCAAGGACACCGTATGGATAAGTACAGTAAATGTTAGTAACTGCCAAGTTACCGGTGAGCAGCAGCAGCAAGTTGCGCCAGCATTCACTTTTGACTAAGGACTATAAATAAAATTAATGTATATGTGTTTGGATATTCATACGGGTATATAGAGATACAATAGGTTACGTATTTGTGTGGTTAATTTGTATGGTTATCAGTCTTTGCAAGGTACATGTGTCAGACAGAGATGTGGCCAGTTCTTTGAAGGCACTCGTTTCTTGATAGGAAACATTACCATGTTAAAAAAGCAAACAAAAAAAAAATCATTATTTAACACATCTTCCTTTGAAAAGAACAAGGAATGACCTTGACATTACAAACCAAAATCGTACACGACTTATAATGAAGGCCCTAAAGACTGCTCCCGAGGACCAGGCATCTCCATTATCCATTGAGACATCGAAAGAGTAAAAGGTGATTTTGCCACTCTTTGAATGAATGAAAATCCACTGCAATGAGCACACTCGCACTTTTGACCATCAATCTACAGCTCTGCTACTGCACCTGCCGTCTGCATGATGGCTGGATCGTGAGCAAGGTGATACAGACAGTTGCCTCGGGCAAGAAAAGAAAGGGTTGAAATTGGAAATATGCTGCATTTTTTTTTTTATTAGGGGCGGCGTAGCGCAGGAGGTAGAGGGATTGTCTTTGGAACCGAACCTCCCTAGTTCGATTCCCCGCTCCTCCTGTGTCGAAGTGTTGTTGAGCAAGACACTGCTCCCCTGGTGCTGGCAGACGGCAGCCAAGTGCTCATGGTTCAGCCATGATGGGTTAAATGCAGAGAACGAATTTCCCCACGAGGGATTAATAAAGTATACATGACATTATTATTTTTGTTTTCTTCTATTTGTTTCCCACAGGGACGCCCACCCATGAAGTGTATGAGGGAGACGAGCTGGGACAGCTCCTCATCATTGCTAACAGAGGTCACAGCAGCACCACAGAGGCTGTTTGATGCAGGGATGTGGTGCAACCATTGCCATTTTTATTTCACAGAAAGAGGGCTCCGAAATGGCCTTCGGGGAGAGCAATAGAGTTTCCATGTATTCCATGCACCTGTGAAAGTTCTCTCAGGGTTCTTTTGTTTCCCAACACAGACGATCGACTTGCAACAGAATAACTGCAGACTCTAAATTTGCCCTGGGTTTGAATGACCAAGTGAATGTTGTTTTGTCTGTATGAGGGTCCCTTTGGTCAATGCCGACCAGCCCAGGGTGAGCCCTTATCTCCAATTGTGATAGAACCCTCACGTTTAGTGTAGATGAGTAGTACAAATAAATGATCATTTTGATTTATTTTATTGCTTTAATGTACATTTCAGGAGAGTCAAGCTAAGTCAAGTCAGATATCATTTATTTTTAGATTTAGATTTTATTATCTATTATATACACCAACACAGTTGTCTCATGGCAGTTTACGAGTAGAGCAGGTCTGGAGTGCATTCTTTGAGATAATTTGCAGTATCCCATGATTCCTCTATGAGGAAGCACTTGGCGACAGTTGCAAGGAAAAAATTTACTTTACTGGGCAGAAAGCTTGGACTGACCCAAGTTAAATGCGGCCAGCCTTCTGTCTCAACTAGGTGGGGTAGAAAGAGAGAGAGCGAGAGACAGGGACCACCATGAGGTCCATGACTGACCCATTGCCCCAACCAGACAGGGACAG
This sequence comes from Fistularia tabacaria, assembly GCA_901007705.1. Taxonomy (NCBI): domain Eukaryota; kingdom Metazoa; phylum Chordata; class Actinopteri; order Syngnathiformes; family Fistulariidae; genus Fistularia; species Fistularia tabacaria. The sequence continues at coordinate 17,735 of CAAKHD010004644.1, forward strand.
GAGTGTGCCGGTTCCACGTCAGACAGACTGTACCTCCAGAGCAGAAGACTTTTGTGAGCGGCGTATCCACCATGCCGTGGGGGGTCCCGCAAAAGCTCCATGGCTTGCCGTGTGGACCACTGCTCCAGCGCCACGACAACCAAAAAGTATCAGGCTTCGTCTGAAAAAATTCTATTCAGGTGGAAAAGCGCTTCCTCATGTTAAAACCAGGCGGCCGGGTCACTCTGCCAGGACTCCGGTAGCCTGACAGCCTTGGTGGGCAAGGCCAGCTGAGTGAGTTGAGGCAATGTGGCCGAGGTGGAGTCGCACACTTCTTCGGAGTCGGACATGATCACATCATGGTCAGCAATGTGGTGCTTGGTGAGGAAACTTTATTTAACAAGCACCAACAACAAACTGACTGTGAACTTCCGGGGGCGATAATATCCCCAGCTTAAACCCAGCCCCTAGTCCAGTGGGGTGAGAGGCCAGGCCACGCCCCTTAGTGTCCACCACAACATAATGTTTTTGCATTTCCATACCACAGTCATTGTAAAGGATGCATACCTTAAAAAATCTTTATAGCAAAAGTGAAGGACGGACTGAACAAAGAGAAAGAAATTGCCTGCTGAAACCAGGCACATGCCAATGGGTCCATGTAAACTTTCTCTTGATGAGGATCAGTTGCTTAATGTACAAGTATTAACAAGACGGATGAGACTTTTCCATCCTTCTAATGTAAGTATCCACAGCTTTGTGAAGGATTTAGCCACATAACATGAGGTACTGACAGAGCCACTCGTGTGCAGGTGAGTGCACATTGAGGACACACATCAAGGATTTTGTCTCATTTTCAAGCAAAAGATTAAGAAGGCGGAAAAATGGCCATTTATGCAGCTACCAGGCATACATAGCATCCTTTGAGAGTGATAGCAGTATGTAGCTTGCTGATGCAAGTTGAGGGTGGAGGTTCGGGCTCCTAAAGGAGTTTGACAAGTGCTCAATCAGAACTGAGCAAAGATTTTAACATTTGCAACTTTAGTGACTCATACGGGCTTCAGCTTCAACCTAGAAACAATTACAGAGTCATAACACTCGAAAATACGCACTCCATCATTACTTACGCTTCAGTGCTACACTGATGACACTCTTGGTCTGACTCCTGCTTATATGAGTCAGAACTTGTACTTTAAGGGAATTGTGTTTCTGTGTATCAACCTTAGTGATGTGTCAACATTACAAATGGATGTGTTGGCAAGATGGTGCTGCACTGAAAGTGCATCGGTAAGGCAGCGAATCAGCATTTTTTCCATTTGAGATCTTAAAGATTTTATCGTAAAAAACGTCCTCTGTCAAAGAAAGCACAATCTTATAAAGCTTTCAGAGATTAAATTGTTCAGTATATAATCAATGGGAGAAAAGAGATAGTTATACTTAATGTTCACCCCCCCTAAAAATAGAAATAGATTAAAATGAAATAGAATAAAAGAATTCACAGCTTCTTTACTTAGTAGTACATTGAACGAGAAACTGGGACAACGTATCAGAAGGTTTGAATAAACTGCAGTTAAATTTGGGGTCCGAACTGAAACATCAAATTGTAAAAGAAAATAAAAATTCAATATTCATGATTCAGTTTCTGAATATTTAAAACTCCCATGAATGGGTTGTGAGGCAAAACAACAGAGAGGACGACAGACAGGTGTAACATTGAAAGGCAGAAACTCCATGGAAACTAAATTTTGCACACAGCAACAGAAATACGCACCAGGAAATAATAAGTCCAACATGGAGGTTCCAAAATTTAAAATCCACTGTAGAAGTCTAATCTCTGTTTTCTGTTGGCCTTTTATTCTGAGACAGGGCAAACAAAATGCATTCGACCCAGTTTTTACCACAAAGGTCACAATTCTGTGGGCTCAATTTTTTTGCTGTCTTTTCCCTTTCATATTTTGCTTCAGTCTCACAGCTTATGACTGTATTTTCTCTAGAAGGAGTGGGTAGCTTCTTTCACTGATAAATCTTCAAGAATGTATGTTATCTGTCAAAAACAAAAGTGCAAAGAGCAGCAAAGTATTATCATTATTCACCCCAGGACTGACGGTGGAAAAAGAAGTCTGAGAAAGAATGGCAATTTTTTCTCAGGGCTGCGCAATTTAATGCAAATATTTTTCTGTGTCTGGATCATTGATCTATATAGTCTGTCCTTTATTTTTTCATCAGACACACATCATTTCATCATTCTACTTACTGATGATTGAAAACCAGCATAATTATATTATTATTCAATCATAAAAAATCATAAAAAAATATGATATTGCAGCTTTTACTCTGGGCTTTGTGGAATTAATGAAAAAAATATTTTCTAATTTAGAAATGTCTTAATGAATAATAAATGATAAATATATTTATAGAGCACTTTAATCAAGGTGTTGTACTTATGAGATGGATAAGAGTGGGACACGGATGAAACAAAAATCGCACTGTGGTGCTCGGTAACGAATAATCGAAGTAGCCTTGGAGTCTTGGATGAGTCTAACTTGAATCATGGGCACCGCCATACTCCCAACAACACAGTATACTTCCAGGGAGCCCATATATACCCCCAGCTTAGACCACGTCCCCCAGCCCCTAGTCCTGTGGGGTGAGAGGCCACGCCCCTCAGTGTCCACCATACAGCACCCCCTCGAACACCCAGAAGGGAGCCTGGAACACAACTAGTGCCTCACAGGAGGCCACGTAAAGCGGCTGAAGGAGGTGGGCAGTGTGAGGGAGGAAATGGTTGTAGAAATTCACCATGATGGAGAAGTCCTGCAACGCCCTGACCGAGGTCGGACGGGGAACGTCAGTCACTGCTCGCACCTTTGCAGGTGGAATTGCGCCTTGTGGTGAAATGCGATGGCCCAGGAAATCATCAACGACCGGTCAAACTGACATTTAGCCGGGTTGACTATAAGGCTGTGTCGGTCCAGATGACAGAAAACCTGTGTTAGGTGCTCCAGGTGCTTGTCAGCTGATGGCCTGGCCACCAGTATATCATCAAGGTAAAAGAACACAAAAGTGACGGGGGGTCCCACCATGGGGATGAAGTGCTCCATGCCATGGTTCGTAGACGCGGTGGAAAAGGTGGGTGTCATTAGTGACAGAAAATCTGCCAGCAAACGATGGTACACATCCCCCAATGCTACAAAGTTAGCATGCGCTCACAATCCAACCCTGCCGGTCTCACACAGATAGGTGGCAAAATACACGGCATTGATTAAACAGCAGTTCGCGACATCCATTGGCGCACAGAAAATCAGCGCCAATGATGGGGATCACAAAGTCACACTCAAAACAGCAACTGCCGAAACAAACAGGCGTCAAACAAGAACCGAAAGTCGCTATGGACGACCCATTAGCGGCGCTGAGGAGTGGGCCTCTGCCTCTGGCCTGAGTGTCTGCTTGTGTTGGGGGAGGAAGGCTCTTCTGCTAGCCAGAAACCACTAGGAATCGCAGTTCATACCTCGACTCTGTGATGAACAGCAGCTGGGTGTGTCCACCGGCGCCCACGGCTGCCACTGAGGTGGCCCCTAAATGAGCATGGGGGAATGCAACGCCACGCCTTGCTGCCAAATCTCCTGTGGTAGAAGCAGAGGTCGGTCATTCGCCTCCTCGGGCCGCAGTCCCTGGCACCATCCGTGGGGGCTCCGGCGCCACACCCTGGAAGGTTAACTGCTTGGTCGTCAGCAGGACACGGTTGGCTTCCACCGCCAAATCCAAGCAGTCGCCCATGGCCAAACACCAGGAATTCGGCAAGATTGCGCTCGCTGCAGGCAGAAGCTGGCGCAGGAAGATATGCACAAATAAAAACCCACCATCGTCAGATCCCAACAGCGCTAGCATACTACCACTGAGGTCCACGGCCGACCCGTCGCCCGTTTGGGCAGGGAAAGCAGCTTGTCCGCCCGTTCCGCGGCGGACAGGCTATACCTCTGGAGTAGGAGATTTTTGAGCGTGTTGTATCTACAAATCTGCGGGGGCCACGCAACAGCTCCTTGGCATGCTGTGTCAAGTGCTGGTCCAGCACCGCGACAACCAAAAAGTACCTGGCTTCATCCGCTAAAATTCTTCGCAGGTGGAAAAAGGCTTCCACATGGTGAAACCAGGCAACTGCATCGCTCTGTCAGAATTCCGGCAGCCGGACTGTCACGGTGGGTGGGGATGGCTGAGGTGGAATCGCACAGCTTCTTGGGCTTGGGGACAACACGCTCCTTATCTGTGCGAAGTGGGAACTCTGCGCTCTACTTGGTCCCGTAACCTGGCGTCCGGCCAAGCAGCTTGGTTTGAACGCTATCATTGCACCGGCAGGGCAAGCACCGGTATTTAATGATGACGCTGCGCAGGTGCTTGTGTGTGTTGGCCAGGTTCCGGGGGCCGAGCGAGTAGCAGACCAGCCTCATATATCTCCAAGGCCGCATCACGTCAGAGTCATCAATGTTGGCGAGGAATAATCGATGACAGAGCTTTAGAGTCTTGGATGGGTCTAACTTTAATCATGAGCACCACCATATCACCATACAACAACACAAGGTTTGAGTCTTAGATGAGTCTAACTTTAATCATGGGCACCATCATATCACCATGCAAGAACATAGTGTACTTCCAGGGTGCCTATGTATACCCCCGGCTTAGACCGCGTCCCCCAGCCTCTAGTTCCGTGGGGTGAGAGGCCATGCCCCTCAGTGTCCACCACAACACATTCAATTAATTTATTCTTTCTATTCTGGAGTGACGGACACCATTGGGCTATGAGCTTAAATTAACCTAATGCATGTTTTGTAACATGGGTCTTTAGGTCTCCTTTAAAGATATCAACAGAGTAAGACTATCCGATGTCAAGAGATGTACAAAAAGAAAAGGCCCCCTGGCCAACACTCCTTTCTGAACCTTTGGAACACACAAAAGGCTAGAACCCTGGGAGCGCAGTGTTTGTCCACGCATATATGACTTCAACAAGTCAGATTGATAAGATGGTGCAATGTCAAAAAATATTTTGGAAGCTCGTGGAGCACGGCCAACACTGGAGTAAAATATACCCAATTTTGAATAGTTTGCAGTCGTTGGACATTCTTCTTTGGTGGCCCAGATAGTAGGACATTAAAAATACCCAATCCAATGTCCAAATCCAGAAAGTATCCTATCAAAGAACGCTTCAAGGCTCCTCTCATTGTCATTGTACTGGATAAAACCGTCGTCAAAGGATCGAGTGAAACTGAAGTAAATATGACACGGTTTCGCTGCACCATTGACTATCATTTCTATTTTGGCTAAGTTCAGAAGCGAGAAATTGCTGAGAACCAGCTCTTAACAACAGCCAGACAGGCACCAGGTTCATGTGTATCCAAACAATCTGTTTTTTTAATAGCATGTACAGCTGAAGATCATCTGCATGAAGGTTGCTTTGAAATAAGCACAGAATCTGGCCTACTGGTACTTTGCATAACGAAAATAGCAACGGACCCAGAACAGAACCTTGTGGAACCCAATACCTCATAGCACAGGGCTCAGAGAGGGTATTATAGAATAGTATACTGTGAGATATTTTGGACAGGTATGAATTAAACCACTAGAGAACATGATCTGGGATGCCCAAAAAGTTTTCAAGTCTGTCAATAGTATAAAATGATCCACAGTATCAAAAGCAGCCGTGTGGTCCATCAATATTAAGGCAGACAATAACTCTGAGTCTTCTGCTGGTAACAAACCATTCATCACCTTTGTAATGGCTGTTTCAGTCGTGTCATTCTAAAGCAGACTGTAATGACACAAAGAGGTTATTTGTTGGTAGGTACTGCAGAAACTGATTTGAGACTACTTTCTCAAAAAACATGGACAAAAGGACAGTTTGGAGACAGGTCTTTTCGTTGTTTGTTTGAAGCCAGAATTTTTGAGTTATGGTTCATCCATTGCCCATTTGAAACAGGTTGGGAAAACACCTGAGGAAAGTTGTAAATGTAGAATATTCAGAACACAAGGCCCTATTTTCACCATATTTCAGTAACAATTCAAGCAAGGATCCAGTGAACAAGTCGTACCTCTGGCTGCCATTGCAACCTAGGTAAGAGCTTTCAGAGAAATAAGTTCAAAATCATGAAAGCCATACCCTTCATTTGCGGGCCAAGCAACAGAGTGCCCCTCCTCAGCACTGAAAGATGTTGATTTGTTAAAGTATACTAAAAAATGATATGGAGGCAGACCGGTGCTGCTGGCCACCTGTTTGTACTGCAGGGGACGAGAGAACATGTCCAATGGCATTCAAGAATATGATTACCATTTTTTTTTTAATCACACATTTATTATTTATCTATAATTGCAGGGGCCACTAAATCAAGCAGGCCATTGACTTATCTGTTAAATATCTGGAAGGCAGCTTACAAAAACTGCCTAATTGAAAACAGGATTTATGATCACTGGTAGCCTAGACTTTAAAATGTCCGAGGCACAGGGGGTTGATATCACAGGATAGCCTCTTTTTCTTTACCCAAGGCGAATAGATTACTGCATGGAAGGGGTTGCTAATTTCTCAGGGAAGTAATTTTGCTTTTTTTCCTCTTTAAGAGTGTCTTTTACACCTTGTTGACTCTTTAGGTGAATTTCAGCGGGGACTTTTTGAAACTTGCTTTTATAAAAAATATTGACTATAATGCACGCGTGTGTGTGTGTGTGATGGTGTGTGTGTGTGTGTGTGTGTGTATCTGTGTGTGTGTATCTGTGTGTGTGTGTGTGTGTGTGTGTGTGTGTGTGTGTGTGTGTGTGTGTGTGTGTGTGTGTGTGTGTGTGTGTGTGTGCGTGAGTGCGTGTGTGTTACTGCAGTCAAATTCTGTATATAAAATCATATCTTAGCCACATACAGTGGTATTTATTCTCAAGATTTTCAAACATTCATCTGCATTTTGTTGCACCAACACATTTTACACATCTACATGGAGATGAGTTGTAGTTATGGGACTACCTAACTGCCATCACCTTTCATTACACATAGCAATGACAAGACAGAACAAAAAAAATGAAAAAAAAAAACAACAACCTCCAAGCCAGTGGGGGGAGGGTAATACTGTTGTTGCATAAATAACACATCTTGCATTGTGTGTCCACCAGGCTATGGTGACCTTGTGTGTGTGCTGAACCCCTGAGATGGGTATAGAGGGCACACTAGGGTGGAAGCAGTTAAGGCAGCCAGAGTGTCGCGTATGTGAGCAGATGTTGTGGTGTGACAGTTGGATTTCTGTGAGTACCAAGCACATCAAAAGTAGTTCTCTTGTGTGAGGGCGTCAATAACAAGCCCAACCAAAAGATACTGAGTAACCGGAGGGTCCACTGCAATAACAATCCTCTATAAACCCAAGATGGCAACATGACACATGATTTTCTCTCTCTTTTCTTCTTTGCTTTTTCTTTGTTTTTTTGCTTTTTGTGTCACATTTTATATTACTCTGATTGGCTATTTTATTGTGCAATCCTGCTGTCTACTGACTGTTGGCTTATGCAGCTGTACTCTAGGATTATTTGGTTTGCCATTGCTGTTGACACCTACTCCATCTCTACAGTGAATCCCAGCAGCCTTTGCAGCCTGTGATAAGTGGGAGGCTGAGGAGTGTTTGAAGGGGATTTAGAAATGGGACAAACTTCCTGATAACAGCAGCTGATGTGAGCATTTAGAATTGTGTGTACATCCCAATAAGAAGCACATAAAAACTCAGGCAGCATGAATAAATATTTTTCTACAAGAGCCCATTGTGAGCACGGAAGGGAGTCAAACAGATATTCGCAAAGTACTGATCATGTTGCCTGGAGAACAGCCTTTTATTTCAGCCACAGCAGCTCTCTAAGGATAAGGTGAATAATCATGTCAGCAAAAGGCGTAGGCTGCCAAAGAAGTATTCTCTGATGATTTGTTTTTCAATGAACTTCAAGGATTTTCATTTATTGGTCCCTTTTCTGAAATGAAAAAAGAATGCATTTAACATACAGGCCTTGGTTATGTAAGAGTTCTGCGTAGTAACTGTTGTTCTATCTTATTGACCCGACTTGGAAAGCAACCCACACTGGCACTTAGCATAGAGGCACACAAGCATTAGCACTTCCCTGATAGTTCTATCTATACCAGCGCCCAAGATAAAGGCTTCCATGGTGCAAGCAGACGATGTTAAAATGGTCAAACACATTAAAGTTCTGGGAGTGCATGTCCCTTCAGCTGCAAATCTATCAACCAACATTCACTTGAACTTTGCTATCTTAAGTGGACAATGGATCAGTGCACGGTGGCCTATAACCACTACAGATGGACATAAGGCAGACTGTACAAAGTCCTGCACATGTCCCATAGGGGTACATGCCCCAGCCAGGAGAAGTGTAAGGGTCATGGACCCCAGGGACATCTTAGGAAGAGGAGAGTGGCAGACAGGCAGCATTTGACAAAAGGAGCATCTTTTGACCCCTGGAAGCTAATCAACTGTCAGTTCCCGCTGTGTCTGGAAATGGATGGGTGTTGCCATTTGCAGTAATTTACTCCTCCAATGCCACTCAGGGGAATTCAGTGTCTGTCCAGCTTTGTGACAGCTTTGATATTACACTCATGTTAAGCATTTCCATATGTTCTATCCTGCATTGCTGGAGGGAAATCCCTCTGTGACCTGTCACTTTATGCTAAATGGATGGTATGGGAGGTCTTGACAATCTCATCATCGCCCATCACTCAGAACATGTTAGATATAATCCATATGGCCAGCGTGAAGGATCTGACACACCTGTGAGAATATCAGCCATCCAACATCTATTCCACAGGAGTGTGATCACTATGTTGCATGTAACATTGATGCAGATTCAAAGATTTGTGCATCTGACTTTGTAAAGGCACTGAAATCTGCCTAATATTCAATTCCGTTACATGGATACATGGGTAGAAACATCATTCAGTAAAAAAAAAGCAATAGGGAGGGATTCAATTCTTAAAATTAAACTAAGAAAAGAGACGGGAGAAAAGGAGTAAAGAGTAAATGTAGTGAAAAAAAGCAAAGCTGAGGCTACTCAGCTTTGCCTTGAGACATATGACTCGTGTTATGTGCTTTGAGAATACATGATCACCATAAATTACCATTTTATGATATTTTCATTCTAATTAGCTCTAAAACCAGAGTACAGTTGAGGCTGATGGTTTGGCATTATTTTCACAGGTATTTGATGTGGACCAGGGGATAATATTAATAATGTAAAACATGTAAAATTGAGACATTCTTTTTTGACAGTGCTTAAGGTGGATGCTATGACTTTCAAATCAGAAAGACAAGTCATGGAATGAAATTACCAAAGAAAAATACACAAACACAAAATGAATGGATGTAAGTTAGGCTATTCTGCTGAATCTGACCTATCAGTTTCAGGAAACACAAATATGCATGAAAAAAATATATATGATGCATAAGATTAGTAGGCAATATACCCTGCATGTTTGAAGTATCATTTAAAAATTCAAATACATAAATAACTGTCTAGAAATGAGCGGCCATTACTGACCAACCACAAATATGTCACTCTCTTCAAGTTCAAAGATTAAGCTGTAGGGGGAAGACGGAAAAACACAATTTTGACAGGAGGGGGAGTCTAAGGATTTGCTTCCTTTTAAAACACGTATTTAGGAACAAAAAAACACAGTTGCTTTTTTCAACCAAAATGCTTGCTGAGCTCATACACACCCAAATGCCACTGGTAACACGTGGTGCCTTTGAACTTCTCGACATGGTTGGCTGCTAATATTTACACAGTCACACTTCATCAGTCGTTTAATAGTTTGTGAGCTCAACCCAATCAGGACAGCAAAGTGTCGTCTTCCTTCAGATTAATCAAATTTCCCTGAGTTCTTCAGATGGAGCATCTGTTGTGTCTTTTTTTGGCATTGGTTCCATCTAGCCACGTGCTACATTTTGTCCACCAGATATGTCTTCACAGAGTAAGCAAAAACAGGTAAGGGGCATTAAGTCAGCCTGAAGTGTGTGTGTGAGAACCCTGTAAGTGCATTTATAGTATGCATGCAATCTATTTCAGCTAAAACCAAATTTTCTCCAGATGTTCTTTCGGCACTAAGTCACCCTGGAGTTATTGAATTGTTTTTCTTCACTTTATCTTTTTTCATGGGAGGAGAAGGATAATGCAGAATAGGCCTGCTGCACCGACAGTGAATAGAGAGACAACCTCCACCATGAGTAGTGCTCAGCATCTCTAATCGCTGAATACATCACAATTACTTTAGTCTAAACGCCCACACAATTACTTTAATCCTTTTGCTACAGATATGTCAGTATAAACAATTTCAATGCCTAGTGCCCATACAGTTCACAAATTCACGACAGACACAGAAGGTCCACTCCCTCCTTCTGTGTCTTTCATCAACTTTCTGTCCAGTGCTTACCAGTTAACCTAAAAGTAATGGAAGAAGACATATCCTAAGTAACTTGTGCTCTCTTTCAAAGCTAAGGCTGATATTTGCCCATGCAGTGTACACAATGGTTAAGACATGCTTCATTACAGACTTCACACAGTAATCTAAAAGACAACAACCACATAAGAAAAGCAACTGCGGCCAGTCTTATTTAAACATCTAGCAAAATTGCTTTTACCTTAGCTACGCATGCACTTGTATCCCCTTTTGTCAGTGTTTGTTTGTTTGTTGAGAGTAATTGCTCAGATCTCAGCACTTGGCAGAACAAACATGTATTGCCACCAAATATACATGTCTCATACACTCGGCTCAGAGCATCACCTCAAAGTACACCGACATAATTTCATTCAAGGGGGGTACTGTGCCACTATTAACAATAAACAACTGGGCGGTGCTGACCACAAGCCCTCAGTCTTGTACGCTTCAAAACATCACATCTCATCCAAACTTTGATTTCCACTCCATCTGCTCCACTGATGCAGATTATTTTAGTTAATGTAATGTTGTTCAATATTTATAAGCTCCAACTCAACAGAAAAAACAATTTGCTGTTTCAGCAGGCTTTGTTTGAGGCACCAGAGAAATGTTTTTGTGGTGCAAATAGAGCACGAAACCACACGCCCAACTCACCGCAAATCACTTTTGTGTTAAATCAGCATGAAACTGATAGAGAAATATTAATGTATGTTTATAGCTGGGCCCACATTTGTGATACTACTGTAGGTCCCACATTTCTGGTGTTCATGCTGACAGTGCTTCTGTTTGTCGCTGTTTCTGTGCTTAGCTTTTGTAATCAAATCATTTTATAATTGTGTCAATCCTATTTTTGTGAGGGAAAGTACTCACATACTCTTCTAATGTATGATATTCCTCTCATAATCACGGCATTATTTCACAGTTCTTTTAAGGGATTCATTGAGAACCCAGAGAGCTTTTCATTTGGAACAGATATTTGTGACTGCATATCTCGTTGGTAATTATGAGGCATTTTGCATTTATACATCAAGATCCTCCTTCCGTTCTGTCAGGCCCTCTTCTTAATCACGGCAGACAGATTTTAATGGCAGAAGGGTGCTATTGGGGAGACACCATTTTCAAGACCTTCAACTCTAAGGATATCCTGGTCATACTGCAGATAACTCAATTTCTTCAGACAAACCAAAAACAGGTTTGTATTTCAGGTATAATTTTAAAACAAATTCATTTTTATTTGGATTTCAGGACTTACTTTGTCACTATTTGGAAGCATACTGCCGTGCCCTACAGGTATATGTTTCCTTTAGCTTTGCTTGATTATATTTGATTACTGTATATATATCACAATCCCATTACTTTTTATAGTTATCTTAAAAAATACCAATTCATCTTGTTCTCTTATCAATTAACTATATACAAATGGAATCATATAAAAATGTAGCATGTGATGCCTCACCCCCCCAAAAAAATCATATGTAAAATCCCTCTATGGGTCTTTTAATAATTTAACCACTTTTAATTAGTTCTATAATTATCTCATATGAGTTATATGTTTATTTTTGTTTGTTTTTTGCCTGTAATTTCACTATTTGACTTGCAGTTTGATCCCTTTTTATTTTTGAGGTTCTCTGTACACACGATAACCACTTGCATGCTAATCAACAAAAAAGTTCTTGTAAATATGTTTTATTGCCCTTACAGAAAAAGAGTGCGACGTCTTCCAGCTGTCAGGGAACTCTGGCCTTGGGATGAAGCTGCTTGTAAACTGCCAGATAGCACAGCATATGTGTGACTGCTTGTCTCTGCAAGCAGCGCTGTCACACTGCAACACAAAGTCCAGAGGGTATGGGTGTTTTGATTTCAAAGACCCAGTATCCTTCCATGAAATAGGTTGCCATTGACTGATGAAGGTCATATGTGAGAATAAGTAAAGAATCCTACAGGCTAAATTCAAGAAGAGTCAATAACAGGAACGCAAGATGAATTGCTTAAATTATTATTTAGAATATGCCAAACACAAAAGCCCACCCAGCTACAGAACATTGTGTCCAGATCGTTCTCCCTCTCCAAAATCCCACATCAAAAACTATTTGCTCAAAGCCAAAAGGGCAGAAAAATCCTGTCACTGTCAGATTCATCCGCGTGTGTCAGTGCATATGACTAAAACATGAAATGATGAATATTCCCTCAGGCGGCATCCTGACAAGCAAAAACTAGCTTCTTAAATGAATTGCCTCCAGGCATGTGTGACATTACATAATGAATCTTCACTGCGTAGCATTGGGGATAACCAGTACTACATGTAACTGCAATGTGTTCCTCTGCAGCCTGTCAGCTTTTCAGAAGAGAAACGTAGGATCATGACAATAGTGAATAAACAATATATGGCGGAAAGGTACCATGGGGGCCACGTAATTAACCCGAACACTGCAGGGGCCTCTCAGCCTCTCAGCTCTCCAACCCTATCACTGAAGGGGGATGGAAAGCTGAGAGGCTGAGAGCTTTTTAAAACATTTGAGGGCCAAAGTTTTGCTGACTGGTATTGGGTGGCGTAGTACAAGGATATCTGTCCCCGGACTGAGAGAGTGGCTGAGCTGAGATGGGTGGAAGAGTAGATTCCCAGTGTCTGAATCCAACAGTCAAACCGCTGAGTGGTAATTATACTTTCAGCAGTGCTTCTAATGTAAATTTTATATCACACACAAGCACACAAAATTAGTCTTGCCTTTCTGTAGACAATCATATTTGGGGAGTCTTCCTCCGGATCAGCGACACCTGTCCCACCTTGGTCTTTGGATCCTTCTGCCATTTTCACACAGTCCTGTCAGATAAAAACAAGGAACAATATGTTACCACCAACATCTGCTGGACAAAATTAAAATTCAATCAACATCCGTTAGAGTGTCTATTTTATCAAGAACCCAAACATCCTTCCAGCTTTTATTGGCTTGACATTCAGCTGGAGGAAGACGTGTCTGACAGCAGAGCTCAGGTAGGCATATGTAAATAGAATATCTAAAGAAGGTTTTGAAGCAAATTCCTAAACATACAACCCTGCTGAGATTGAAAAACACACCGGAACTGGTATTAGTGAGCGGAGAGGGATTAACAGTTCGACAGAAAAGCTAAAATACTTAGCTTAATGTGATTGTTGGTGATTGATTAAAGGAGATATTTAAAGTGTCCTCCACTCAACAGGAGACTGAAAAAAACCACTGCTTGAACTCCATCTTCTCATATAACATACATAAAATGGGATGCCGTGACAAATCATCTCTCCCTCTCCTTTAGGTGTTGCAGCTGTTAAAGTGAAGGCAGTGCCAGCAACTGTTTTGTTTTTGATTCCTATGCTAAGCATTAGTAAGTGTTGACACCATTAACTTCAATCATAGGATGGCTACCTCTGATCTGTCGGCACTCACCACATTAACCCCCCCAATTGCTTTGAAAGCTGCTGTTAAGGGATTTATTTCCAACCTCCACGCAGTCCCCATCACTTTCCCCTCTCTCCCTCCCTTTCTCGGACTCTCTCTATTGAATAAATTCTGCTTAACAAAGGATTTCCATAACCTAAGCTCATCTTCGATCAGTCCGTAGCCACCTCTTCCCTCAACCATTGAGGCTCTTGTGTGTTTATTGAATGGCAAAAAAAATCATGAGGGTGTTTGATTGCATAGTTCAATAAAATCATACTGTTATTGCACCTTATGAATGCAAAGCATCAGGAAATGGGGCTGCTGGCCTCAGCATAACAGAAAGACACTGTGATGAGCTATTGTCAGGAGGAATAATGGCAAGTAACAGACAGAATTTCATGACAGACACACATGAGCACAACAGAATTCCATTACTTTCGCTTATGGTGGCCAGCGCCAAGAAAATGGAGACTCCTTGAATTATGTAATTGTAGCCGTGGAATGACACAAGTTTGAATAAGTGCACATAGTGGCTTTTGTGAATGGTGGTGGGAGGGTTGGGGGGTGGGGGTTAAAATTAAACAGTACAAATTCAGCTGCCACCACACCGAGATGGTTGTAGCAGAATACTAGAATCTATTGCAACACAGTGAATGGTGATAGGCATGAGTGAATAAGTAATCATTCACCACACTGTTTGCTATTATCACCAGTGGTGCGGAACACACCTCACCCCATTGGCTGACACGTCTGTGCTCTTTTTAGAGTCTGAGCACATTAGACAGCTAATCTTTGTATCTGCCTCAAGGGCCATATAGAGAGGCAGGCAGTATAGATTGTATAGCACCTGTTTAAAGAAAACAATAGTGCTCCAATTGATCCCCAGTGAATTGGAACCTGTGATTCTAGAAAACATCTTCCTCCCGTCAAGCTCTCATGCATGCAAATGTAAAGCCACAGTGGTCCAGCAGATTTAGAGAAAGCCAGTGTCAAAGTGAAATAGGTGCAGTATGGACATTGACAGTAACTGAAAGCCAGCCAGAGAGCAACCACATGCCCCCGTGCATGTGTCTGCACATGCACACCCTCCGATCCAAGCACACGGCAAACACCAATTCAAGAGGACACAAATATAAAAGGATATTGTGCACACACATTCACAGAACCCTCCACACAGGCTAAGATAAACAGGACCAGACACATTGTAATTGGAGCAAAACTGGACAAACTGACTTCACAAACAAACATGCACTAAACAAAATCTTATCACAAACCAAACCCACATTGCAACTAAGTCTTAAAGTACAGTTTACACTCAGCAGGCGAGCACGCAGCTCGATGCAATATCTGTGACATCTGACTATTGCTAATACTGAAACCTTCATTACCTTAGAAACAAAATTATGCTTGGTCCACTCTGCTCCCCTGGCTGGCTCCCCCTTAGCAACAAGCAGCAGGCAGGTTCATGGTATAATTGGCAGATGGGTAGAGAAGGGGATGAAGAAGACAGGGGGATGAAAGCAGCGAGGCAGCAGGAGAGAGGGGGGGGGCTGGCTGGTCACTGCAGTATGGTATATTCCTCCTCCACTTGTGTCTTCACTCTTCCTGCCTTGCCCCGGCAGTTCAGGAGATCCTCACATGTGTGCACCTTGTTCATCCCCTTCTTCCTCTGCATGTGCTTGAGTCCTGAGCTGGAGTGAAGGAGCGAGTGCGTGTTTGTAAGTGAGAGAGGGGAAGAGAGAGGGAGAGGGAGAGGGAGCGAAAGAAACGAGGGAGGGAGATGCTGTGCAATAGAGGGCCAGATCAAGTTGGAAAAATGGGAGGGCTGTAGGAATTAGAGAGAATATGAAAGGGGAAACAGAGAGGAGAAAGCAAGTGCACGAGGAAGTGTTTGTATGTGTGAGAGAGAAAGAGAGAGACAGAGAGACAGAAAGAGAGAAAGATCTGCACAGTGTGGAGGAAAGGAGGACAGAGAGATGCATACTGCAGCAGTGCCCACTGATGCTGAAAATAAAATTTTGAAAAAATAATTAAGGGAATATTGAAACAGTAATACATATTACCTCATAATAATCTAAATATATAGTCAAGACTATAATCAAAGAACCGTGAAGACAAACCATTTGCATTTTTATTTGACGGTTCTGAATGTATTGCAAGGTCAGTTATTTCTCATTGTTTATGCAAGCTTTGTCCTAAATTATTTTCGTATCCTTCAAGCTCACCACTCCTGCAATAACTGGAAAAAATGGAGGATGGTAAACTGGCTCTGTCTGAGCTCTTGCACTCCTGCATGCTCCCTTCCTTCCCTCCTCATGGAAATACTGGAATCACTCAAGCTTAAATTGCAACATGAACCAACAAACATTTTTTTCCTGCTACAAATGAGATTCCAAAACCCCCTGAGGAAGACACTCCAGAAATACATGGCATTGCCATTTTGTGAATGCATGCATGCATGCATGCATGCATGCAAACTCAAGACATGTACTCACGTACACAGATGTTGTGTACAGATGTGTTGGCAGAACCATTTCACTGGTTATCAAAGAGGTATTTTTATCAAAGAGGTATTTTAGCCAAGGTCCTGGCTTAGACAACACTTTGGAAAATAATTTGGCCACTTCAACTAATCACATGTAACAGACCTTGAATAAAACTTATCTAACAACAGATGAAAATCGCAGTCTCATTATCATTACTTCAGGCAAAAGCAGAATGATTAAGAATAATGTGAGAACAATGTAAAACTATTATTTTTCAGTAAACATGGTAACCAAGGGAGGGTATGGTATTTACCCCACACAATTACTTGGAAGAAAAAAAAAAGGTAATTTTGAAAAATTGCATGACCACAACAGCCATGGCCAGCACCAGCACTCTTTCAAATATCTGTGTTTACAATATAGCAAAACGCTATAACCACCCATCTACAGCAGCAGTGCCCTGCTATTAGCGCTTGTCCCTATCTCGTGAGCTGCTCTGGCATTAAAGAGTTCCATCATTAATAAGGTGACAGGCAGACAGACAGGCAGGAACTCTCTAATCTGATTTAAGGGGGCCAGCCCTGCTATAATCTCCATTAATGCTAAATTATAAAGCGGCCTGTTTGCGGCTATACTACTGATAGAGGCCGACATAGCTGGACACACAATGTCCTGCAAGGATGTTCTTCACCAAAGTGTGGCATCTGGAAATGTGGAGATTGAAGGCAAGACATTCAGCTTGTGTAAAATAATAATCACATGCCAATACATCCAGATGTAGGTGAAAAAAAAAAAAAAAAGATTGATTTGATATTTGTCTCTTTTTGCTGTGTTTTCATCCATAAAACAAAAACAGTTTTTTTGTTAGCATGTCCTTTGTATGTTGCATTCTTTCATATTAAAGTTATGAATATAAATTTCCCAACAAAATTACCATTACTCAGCGTCATGGTGATAGAACACAATTTGTCTTTAGCAACATTACCCAAAGCATTTTTTAATTCCCTGGTGGTTATGTTGAGACCAAAGTTTTTCAAGAAAGATGACTGGCTTTCAACTTTAATTGTGGGCAGCACCATGCATGGAGTAGTGATTGGCTCTTCTACCTCACAGAAAGGTCCCTAGTTTGATCATGACAGAGGGCCTTTCTGTCAGCAGTTTGTGTGTTCTCCCCAGTGTCTGCGTGAGTTTCCTCCCACTGTCCAAAAACATGAGTCTCGTTGGAAAGCCAAAATTACCCAGACATGAATAAGAATGAATGGTTGTTTGTCTCTATATGTGGCCCTGTGATCGATTGGTGAGCAGTCCGGGGTTAATCCCACCTCTCACCCAATGACGGCTGGGATAGATTCCAGCCCTCCTGCGACTGAGTGTTGATAATCATCCATCCATCCATCACTCTGCCACTTATCCTACTTCGGGTCATGGGGATGCTGGAGCCTATACCAGCTGCCATCGGGTGAGAGGCAGGGTACACCCTGGACTGGTCGCCAGTCAATCGCAGGGCCATGCTGATAATCAGTATGGAGTATAGACAAGCAGTATAGTGAATTAATGAAAGAGCTTTATTTGCTGACCAAAACCTCATGTTCTGCCACCATAAATGCTAGTTTTATTAAAAAAAAAAAAAGAAAAAAAAAGAATCAATGTGATCTATAAATTTATTTCAGTAATGCTGTTTTTACTATTTCAATTCAAATTCATAATTTTACTTCTCAGCCCCACTGTACACTAATTACTCAATTATTATTCCAATTACTCAAAAATGATTTGGAGACCTGGTAGTTAAATTGCAAAACATTTTAAACATTACCATATACATGTTGATTTTTTCTGTCATATAGAGCTGTATATTTTCATAAGAATTTCAAGATTTTACTTTACTAATATATAGTGGTCTGTTTCATTTCTTGAGAAGTAATCTTCGCTACAGTCTCTTGCTGTTAAAAAAACTTTTCCTTGTTGCAGCTGATTTAACAAACCTGAGGGAGTATATTTTATACTCTGAATCACTCAAGATCTTCCTTTTCTCCCTCTTTTAGAGCCAAGTGTGGGATATTTTGACCCTGATCATCCACCCTGATATTACATTACAGGTTGAGGGGAGGACAAGCAACTGCAAAAAGACCTTCACCCGGAGGTGGACGACTGTACAGTCTAACCAAGTTGGCTTCTATCGGCCTCGAATGTTATGGTCAGTCATGAATTTGTCTGATCAGGACATTTCTGTCAGGGGAAGTGTAATGACATCTCTGTGAATAAAAAAAACAGGAAAATCTAATCATAGTTAACAGTTCATCATCGTGTAATTACAGACAGAAATCTCTCAGCAGGCAGCTGACAGGTATCCATTATTCTCCATCTCAAGCTGCCTTGGCATCCACAGCACACATTTTTTTCTTTTAGCCGTAAGACATCAGTAGGACAATTGCAAAAGTAACTTTAATTTTGTCTGTGGAGGTTCTAAGTCATCCAGGTCATGGTTGACCTGGATGACTCAGGCTTCTTCTGAACTGAAGAAGCCTCTCAAATGAGGGGCGAAACATCTTCAAGTGAAGAAATACAAGTCCAGTTGCCAAGACAAGAACATTTCGACAAGAATTAACTTTAATTTTGTCAATGATGTCTAAAATGCACAGCATTTCCTTCAGAAAACCTGCTTATGCCAGGAAAAAGACCCCCTTCCCCGTGAGAAAGTTTAATTCAACAAAATATCTTTAATAGATATAAACATTTTTTACACATCACAGCTCAATGGGAACATAATCACATGTTGTCACATATGATTAGCAGAAAGGTGCAAGGGCAATCTACTGTCCTATCGTCTCGGAGCTCAGTCATTTTTTTTTATCTTGCCTTGTCTATTGTTAATCTTCCAAACTGCTACTGTTGCTCTCCATTTATTCTGGGCCAAAGCAGCAGATTTAGGCCAAAAAAAAAAAAAGATTAAAAAAAAAAAAAAAAAGAAAAAACATATGAGTGAAGGTGCACATCCTGGTGAATACCAAATTGCCTGTGAAAATATGTTGCTCAGTATGCCGGTACAAAAAGAAACAATTCTGAGGTTGAAAAATAGATTTTGCATTTAGTCATTAAAATACCAAATCAAGGTCGGGCTTACAAGCAGATTTACACACGAACACAGAACCCCCTGTAGCTGGATTTTTTAAGGTTTAGCTAATATCTTATTATGTTATTATATACTGAATAGTACCGCTTAAATCTCTAATGGGAGACAAGGATCAGATCAGTTTTTAGGACA
Organism: Fistularia tabacaria; assembly: GCA_901007705.1. Lineage (NCBI taxonomy): Eukaryota > Metazoa > Chordata > Actinopteri > Syngnathiformes > Fistulariidae > Fistularia > Fistularia tabacaria. The sequence goes on from CAAKHD010004644.1 coordinate 37,331, forward strand.
GAGATCCATGTAGAATTTTACATGTTGTCAACACTAGGTAGCACTGTCATTCCATCCACTATGGTATGGCTCTGAAAAATTTCAAGGAATTTTATGTCCAAAAATTATACTATTATTATAACTAATAATAATAACTTATATATTTCCTGAAGAATAGAACACCTGCCTTCTTTATTTTTTTGTTGTTTAAGAGGACAGAGTGCAGATCTCTAACTGCAGACCATCATTCTTTTCTAGACCATCGTCTTAAATTTCCATAAATATGGTTTAAATGTCTCCAGCATGAATGTGCAAAAATAAATGCTGACATGGTATATTTACAAGGATCTTGTATAAGTCACACCGAACTGTCAAGTTCTTTTCTCATGGCGACTATGTTGCTGTGTTTTTCAATAGGAATTTCATTATCATGAGCTGGTAGTAAACCTTTTTGAAATAAAACATTTGATATACTTCGACAATCATTGACATAGGCAATACAGACAGGCATTTGACCGTACAGTGTTTACAGTATGTGCTATGCAAAGGCTCTGTCTGCTACCTGTCCACACTGTTACAATAAAAGGATAGTGTCAGGTCTCATTTAGCATTTCTAATACATACATTTTCTTTCGGTTAGTAATAAAAAATAAACAGTGGTATCATCAATGAGTTAAAAAAACAACAACAATAGTTCAAAACCAATACATCTATAACACACTGTCAATCCCTAAAAAAATGTCGAACCCTCTCAGAGGAATATGGGACTATTTTCAGCTTATGTCGGATAGCAACGTTTTCCATCTTTTTTGGAATTTTTAATTGGAAATCTATTCACTTTAAATTAGGTTAGCTGGGAGCTAAATTAGGACAGTAACTTTAATTCCCTTTAGGCAGAATTCAATCTTTCCTTCTCTGACATGCAAGGAACCAACAATCCATTATGAATGGACAAAAGGTGTCGCATATTTTGTGATTTTTTAAGGAAAGAAGTGCATGCTTGTCATTTACACTACTGCTTTGTGTTTGTGTCCCTCTGTCCTTTTTGGGAATGCATCTCTATTTTCTGTCTTTTGGATAGTGATTACACCAACTATTCATACTTTGAAGAGGAATGGTGAGTAAGTTCATATTGGCATTGGTTTGTAAACCACATGTTTTATTAAGATGCTCCTCTAAGGAACTAGTTGTGTACACAGTACCAAATCTCAGGTCAGCTTGCTGTAGAGAAGTGGTGAAACCCCCTCTGGGACACAGTCCATGGCGTAGCGCATCAGTTCATGTCGATGGTGTTAAAGACCCACTCCGTGAACTTCTTTAGCTTGGCTGAAGCGCTGTATGACTCCTCCAGGAGACGCTGGTTATCTTCACGCAAGTTCTGGATCTGAGCTTGCAGCGATGACTTGGCATCTTTCTCCTGGTGAAAAAACAAACAAACAACAAACCTTTGTTTGTGATAGGCTGTGGCTGCGCAGAAAACTATTTCAGAAGCCTATGAGAATAGGCCAGGGGCGGTGTGGTTCAGGGGGCTAGAGAGGTCATCCTTGGAACTGAACATTCCTGGTTCAATTGCCGCGCTCCTCCGAGCCAGTCAAATTGTTGTTGAGCAAGCAGTGAAACCCTAACTACTCCCCTGGTCATTAGCTGCCTTCTGCTCATGGTTCATGCATGATGGGTGAAATACAATGGTCAAATTTTGCTGATGTTGTGCTGTATGTATAACTGAATGACACAATAAAAAGGTGTTTCAAATTTCTAATAATCATTAATGAATTGCAATTACGGTAAAGGGCTTAAATAGTCATAAATATTTGACATTTGAAGTAATATCACTCAGCCCTCTGGCTTGAGCTGACCGATGATACCAGAAGCTCTCAAATTTTAAAAATAACAATGACACACCTTCTTCAAGTCCTCCTGAAGTGCCTTCACCATGGACTCCAGCTGGCTGACCTTCCCCATCAGAGACGCTGGAGACTCTCTGAAAAAGCAGATAAAGGGATCCTTAGTGGTGCTCAGTTCCTGTGTGATTCAGTGAAAAAGAGTGTCAGACTGATCTGATCTTATTGAGAACCAATGGGTTTTTCAAGGCACAGGGTTTCCTGAGCCAGGACCTGAGGTTTCATACCCTGGTGAGGGTTGTCTCAGTGGGGCTGCCTGTGGCTCAGCCTGCTGGGGGATGCTTGCCGCTACACTCTCTACAATGGCATTCTCTTCCTGGGCGGCGAGGAAGACCAACCTCTGCTCTGAAAGAAATGATAGTTTAAAAGTAGCACGATTAGACCTGATGGATCGCTGGTGAGAGGATACAAACATTGCGCAACAGTGACTTCCTCTGTTGAAAATGAGCATAGCAGTGAACTCCACTTCTCATGGTTTAAAAGTCGCAGTTCAAAAGATTTTGAAGGATCTTTCGGCATAAACCGTATATATTAGGTGCATCTTTAATATTTTACTTACAACATATCACCCCTAATTATTTATTTTTTATAAGTATTTTATGTCTACACAGGTTGGTTCAACATTAGCTCTGAACAGAAAATGTTTTGAAATATTTAGTTGGCACCTCCATGTTCTCTGTCTCATTTTGCCATACAGGTTGTTAGATCTAATACATTAATGATACACCATCTCTGAACTAGTGGTGATGCACTTTCCTTCAGTATTAGCCCTTTAAAGTTGGATACACATAACTCTCCTCTTAGCAAAAAAACAAACAAACAAACCAAAATAAACGGTCATGGTGCAGGGGAAGTACAATTTGGCATTAAGCAGGTTGAAATTACAAAGATGTAGAGGAGCTTTCAAATATGTTTTTGGCCAGCTGATGCCCAACACCACAAAGCCAAACATAACTCTTTGTGGTATTGGGCTTCATAGACTCATGGAATATACTCTTGAATGAAAATAGCTGATTGTCTTTTTCTTGATTAAAACTTCAGACAGAGCCACTCTGGTACAGAACATTTCCGCAGACCTGATATTAAAGAGTTTACTGTATACTTTCAGAATAGTGACATGTTACAATATCACTTGTGAAACAGTAATTTCACTGACTGCACAGGATGGGAGATTAGCATGCGAAAACCAGGTTCTCTGAAAAACACAGAGGGGAGGTGTTGCAATTGGGGAGTTCATTGCAAGCTGTCTTCGGTAACATCCATCCATTATCTACTACTTATCCTGCACTTGGGATCGCAGGATGCTGGAGCCTATGCCAGCTGTCATTAGGCCACTGTGCAAACCATGCCACCCTCCTCCAGAACAGACGACATGTTCCTACCCTCAAACGCCTTGGCAGCGTCTACCAGGTGGGCCCAGTCCAGTGGGCCATCAGCCCTGGTGTCAGGCAGGGGCATGAGGGCAGAATCCTGAAGCCTCTTTTCCTGATCCAGTTCTGAGCTCTCTGGGGCAGACAGGTCTCCTAAAGAGGAAAAAAAGCAGAACATTAACTCCACTCCATTTCTATAGTCGTTATTACAACTAAATTGAATTACCAACAGGGAAATAAACATTTCTATTCTGTTTCCGTATGGCCAACTATAAACAGAAAATTCACCTAAGGATTTGTGTGAGGTTCGGCGCCCTGCCACATGGCGAGCTGTGGGCGAGCGTGGCACAGTGGAGCAGGTAAAGAGAAGATCAGTGGGTGTGTCTCGCTTTTCATTGGGTGACTCTCTCTGGCCGCTGTAAATGCTCTCATCGGACAACGTTCTTTGAATGGAGCGCCGAAAAGCTGGCTGCCCCGGAAACAAAGGCTTCAGCCAGAATAAATAAACAAAAACAAATACATACTCGTAAATGCAAATGATAAAAATTCACACTGATATTTCTTCTCATGACGATAATACTACTAATAATAAAAATACGAATAATAATAGACATTTTTTTCTTTATTATTACCCTCTCTTCACTTGTAGTAGGTGGAGGGCTGTCGAGTGTGATGAGCTTCTTCAAGTCTTCTTCCAGACTGGACTTGGCAGTGTGGCGCTGGGGTGACTGGGAGCCCCGGAGGTTGGCCCTGAGCTGTGGCTGACTTCCCACTAGACCGTCACTCTGGTGCCGTCTGAGGATATAAACAGAAGTCAGCTAAGGGGGCATTGTGTACATTATAAAAAATAAAAAAAAAACTCACATGGATCTGATACCTTATTGAATGTATGAGTGCAGCAGGGTGGCAATAAAAAAATGTAACAATGTGTGAAAATATCTGAAATTGCATGGGAAACTGAATGATATGGAGCTGACATGCTCTTGAAAGCAAAGCTCTTGTACTAATTAACCGTAACATTGTTTTCATCCAGCAAAAAATTATCTTCACCCCCTACACTACAAGAAAAAACATGCAATTTGAGAGAAAATTCTAAATGTGTTTCATTACACCTTCCAATGAACTAGAATGCTATTATTAAACTAAAACACCAGATCCACCACATGGTGTCAGTGTTCTCATAATAAAGGTGAGGCAGACATCTCAAAGACAAAGATTCATGCCCTCAGTCTTTCAAACATCACCACTGCAAACAGCAGGAAACATTTCACTTCATTGGATCACAAGAAGTTCACAACAAGCAGGAGACAGTTTTAAACATTCACAGATGATGGTGTAAAAACAGCTCATGTCTTACTTGCGATTGCTGCCAAAATCCACAGAGTTGACGGTTCCCCCTGGTTTCCTCCAGCCAATCAGATACTTTGAGGTTGCCCCATGCCTAGGATAGAAGCTCTTTGGTCCTGGAGGGTTCAGGCAAGTGCGTGAGGTGGCTGTGGACTCCTCCTGGGGGTTAATAAGGCTACAGCCCTGGCCCATCGGACTCCCTGAGTTGCTAGAACTCAATGTGCTAGAGAAAGAGGGGGAAGGTGAAAGACAGATGATGATATATAAGGCTTTGACCAAAAGCAAATAGAAAATACATAAGCAAACTAGAGCTTTGTTGCTCTGTCTTCACTTGGCCACTGAATAAAATGAATGAAAATGGATCTTAAATTTCAATACAAATGCATCTCCCTATTGCCACTTCTATTTCCTGCATCCCATTTGCACTAAGATGTCTGGATATAAAGAACAAAAGCCTTTCAGATATTAGTTGAACAGTTTAATTTCTAAATCTTCAGCTATTTCTGCAAAAATGAATAAAATACTTCCATTAAAAAATATAAAGGATATATGATTTTAGGTGCAGCACTCTTCCAAAGTTTAAACTTGTAACTTTAGTCTTGGTGTATGCAAGCGTATGTATGTGCACATAATAAAACAAAGTCTCCTGTGCACATGGAGGTTGAGATGAGTTATTTCTGGATGAGTAAGACTGAAGAAAGCTTTAGCTGATTCAAGTGAGGTGGGATTGAGAGGTGGGGAATGGTGCTGAGCTCAGACTGTTTTTCTAGCGCCTTCCTTTCCAACATGGATAGTGGGACACAGCATCTAAAAACTAAACTAAAACTGATAAACAGCAGCTTTTCATGCAACTAAAAAAAGAAACTTGCACAGACACAAACACATAACCCCTTTGTTGATGCAATATCACAGAGGTTTGGTTTCATTTTTATCTTGGATTCTACAGGATATTTCTTGACTAGGATGAGTTGTTGTCATTTTAGCAAAACATTGGTTGGAAAGAAAGATTTCCAAGCTGACTATACAGGTGCCTATCTGAATATCACACCTGGAGTGGGAGGCTAAATCACTCAGGCAGTAGGATCCACTGTCTGCGACCAGAGGGAAGGCTGACTTGCTCTTTACAGGGCTCTCAAAGCCCCCGGTGGTGACAAGTGAGTCTGCCGTTTGAGGTTTGAGGTCATTAGGACTCTGGCTGCCTGCAGGGTCATCTTGCCATGGGGTCGTGTCCTTGGCCTTGAAGGCACCCATGAAGGAAGCTGTGCTACTTTGGGTTGCAGTGAAGGAAGTGGAGTCAATCCCACTGTCAGTGGAGGTACCCTGAAGATATCCGTTGAGCTCCAGATCACTGCGCAAGCCTGACCGGGAACCAACTTCGTACCACTTCTCATCACTGTGGGCAGAGCTGGAGGCATTGCTTGAGAGTGTGTTGCTGCTTGACTGGCTGGATGAATAGGGCGCATCCACCTATTCAGAGATAAGATCAAGTTTTGATTGTACTCAGCAGCTTGAAAACCCACAAGGAATTTTTCCAGATACAGATATCTAACTGAATAGTAGTCCTTAAAGCAGTTGGATAGTAAAAGCATAATTTTCAGTAGCATCAAAATGTGGGTGCAACTTACAGGTATGGTCAACATTGTTTTTCATGAATTAGTTGTTCCTTTTCTTTTACAAATGTCTGTGTTCTAGTTTTTCTGATTTGTTTTAAATTTATTATATATAACATTTCTCATTAGTAAGGGTGTGGTTGTATATATGCTGAATAAGGAAATTGACAAATTCCACAATATTCTGGATTTCACCATTTAGAATAAAAATTCTTCTCAGTATTTTCATTGTAAATTTACACCTGGAGCACGTTGATGGTGGCTCACCTTAGTGCTCTTTTTAGGAGACAGGTGGCCACTTTGCTCTGGCAGTTGGAGTCGAGGAATCACTACCTTGGAGACCAGAGTATCTGTGCCAAGCACAGGCGCAAGAGAAAATAATAATATTCTAAGAAATTTTGTGTTTTAATTATTGCAATTGAATATATTGAGAGTGAGGTAAATATTTTACAACCTGCTGTGGATTTGTCCCCCAGCCTGCTAGCTGCATCGCCCTCCCCAGTTCGGCACCAGGAGACGCTAGCGCTGGAGCCTAGTTTACTCCCACTGGTTGGGTCACCTGCCAACTGCCGGATGGATGACACAGGGGACTGGCAGTTGTTATTAAACCTGGGAGAGAAAGTCTTCAGGTGTTAGTTGCAAGGTAGTTGACCTCAACAGACTACAATGTTTTTCTTTCCTTAATAATAATAATCCTGCAAAAAATTTGTGAGGAAAAACAAACCCATCAGGCACAGACTTCTGCCTCCACTGACTGGAGCTCACGGCATCACTGTGGGAGAGGCTGGATGGGGCATTTGTGTTGTGAGCTGAGCGACCCACAATGATGGAACAGGCAAGAGCGTAGTTGTCGTCTCCAGGTGAATACCTGTGAATATGCGCAAGGATTTAAAAGAGCGTTCAGAGAAGAAGGTGTGCCTTCAAATTCTCAAACAGTATTTTGCAAAATTTCACAGACCTTTTGGGATTGATGGGTCGGCCATCACTAGACAAACTGCGGGGAATAGCAGCAGGGTTTCGGTCTGTCAAGTCAGAGGGAGGGGCCTTGATTAGTGTCCCGCCTGTGCCAGCAGGACGTGTCTGAGGACTAGATGATGTCCGTGGCCACTTGGCGTTGGTGTTGGTGGTCGGGCGAAAAGGGAATTTCAGCTCATAGGGCATCCCCTCCTTGTGGTTCTTGTAATCCACTAGTGGCATGTGGTATATTTCTGAGCAGCCTCTGTAGGTACACAGAGCATCAGTTGATACAACACCACACACACAGAATCAAAGTGTCAGACAGCAGTGTGCCCACTCTACCTGCGTGGTGTGGAATCGTCATGTGGAGGGATTATGACCACTTTCACAGTGACAGAGGTGCGGAGCAGGTCAATCATCTGCTCGTGTGACAAGGACGCGACTGCAACCTTACAAATCTCCACCAACCGGCTACCCTGCCTCAACCCAGCCTGCCAGGCATAACCGTAGGGCTCCACTTCTGCCACAATGCCCTCAAAGTTGACATGAAAGCCCAGTTGGCCGAGGGCGTTGCGTCGCAGTGTCATCTCCGTGGTCTGACTTCCCTTGGTCAAGAGCTAACGATTAAGACAGTTGAAGAAGCAGAGGTGTCAAGGAACACATTAGAGGAGGGAGGATTATTCCAAACATACATTTTCAAAGACATATCTGTTCTGGTCTTTTATGCTATTTTCTACATTCTCTGTATATCTGAATGTCATGATACATCTTTTTATTTTTTCATTTTTTCTTTCTTTCTATATCAGCTTACAGCTAATAACAGCAACAGCTGCTGCTACAGAAATAGCCATGGAAATAAAGACACACAAAATCATCAAACGGTACCTTCTAAAACTGGTAGTAGTAACTTTTGATTTTGTTTATCATCAAATATAATTTCTCAGTTGAGAGACAATTTACCAGCACCATTTTGCAAACCTCAGGAATGACCTCATACCACAAAGTTACCCAGTATTATAGTCTGCATTACTTATTATCATAGTTTCAACATTATAGCTATGGTATTGGTGGCTGCATAATATGAGGTAATACCCAGGTGTTACTGAAATAACATGATCATTCATTTCTTTTGACTGATTCTATCAAGAAACAAACTGAGCTTGATTAACATTTGTTCTGCTGTTCTTTTCAGCTAAACTTTGTAAACATCAAAATAGTGGGATGTTCAAGGTCATACGATTGTGTGCATGTGTTTCAGAGACAGTCAGAAGCAACTGACCTCCAGCCTCTTTACAACTTCTCCAAAGTCTTCTGTATTGTTATTGATGGAGCGCAGAGAAACACTCTCACCACGCTCATAGTAGATTTTCATGGAGGCAGGGCTTCCAGTTGACCACCCAATCACATCTCGTGTCGCACAGTTAAACACAACTGCTTTGGCCTCTTGGTCCAGAAGAATGATGAAGTCATTGGAAATGGCCAGCAGGCATTCACGTTCAGCACCTGCGACCTGATCTTCAGCATGAACCTGCCAGGTCACAGCACCCAGGCTTCGGAGCTCTGCCCCACTGTAGGGACGCACTTTCTCGCGACGTTTGTGGGCCAGAGAGATGAAAGGGAACTTCCCAGTTGGCTCCACTGGGGTGTTGGTCACGTGGCGTTCTGCCAAGTCCCGTAGGTACTCCTGCCGTGTACGGGTCGCCATTGTTCCAAACTTGTCTGATTTGTGGGCTGCGTTTTCAGCGTTGATAATTTTGGCTAACAGGAAGTCCCTGAAGACAGTGGACTTTGGGAAGGTCACGCCCTTGGGGACTGGAGGGCCAAAGGAGGGGACATCCTGGGAACGAGTGGCTGCTACACTGCATGGGAGAAAGAAAGGAAGGCTTTCAGCAGGCTACCGTAGCATGTCTATAAGTGGACCACAGCTGCACATTATTGAGATGAAAATAAATTAGAATTTGAAAGAGACAGTGAGGTTCGAAGAATAATGAAACATATATCATGATGTATGACAAATGCAGCCTCAGGGCGGCACGGGCCAGTGTCTCCCGGAGCCAGCCTCGGATCGGGGGGAACTGGCTAGTGTCTCCCTGAGCTGGTTCCAAGTCTGGAAAAATTCAGAGGGTTGCATCAGGAAGGGCATCCGGCGTAAAACCACATATGCGAATCAAACCTATGAATCGCATACCGAGTCGGTCGAGGCCTGGGTTAACAACAACTGCCATCGGTGCAGTTAACCTACAGGGTACCAGTGGAAATTGGGCTACTGTGGGAAGAAGGAGGACGACGAAGGTGTGTTCTGAAGCAGAGAGAGAGGAAGAAAGGCAAGAGTCTGGAACTGAGAGTAGGGACTTTGAAAATTGTGACGATGACAGGAAAAGGTAGAGAGTTGGTTACATGATGCAGAGAAGGAAGGTGGATATACTGTGTGTCCAGGAGACCAGGTGGAAAGCTAGTAAGGCTAGAAGCTTAGGAGCAGGTTTTAAGTTGTACTATAATGGTACTGACAGGAAGAGAAATGGAGTAGGAGTTATCTTGAAAGGGGAGTTTGCCAGGAATGTTCTGGAGGTCAATAGAATGTCAGAGAGACTTATGAGTCTGAAACTGAAAATCGAAGGTGTGATGCTCAATGCTGTTAGTGGCTATGCCAGGTAGAATGTGAGTTAGATGAGAAGGAGAAGTTCTGGAATGAGTTAGATCAAGTGATGCAGAATATTCCCCAGAGATGAGAGAGTGGTAATTGGTGCACACTTCAATGGACTTGTTGGTGCAGGCAATAGAGGTGATGAAGAAGTGATGGGCAGGTTTGGTATCAAGGAAAGACATGCAGAGGGACAGATGCTGGTAGACTTTGCAAAAAGGATGAAAATGGCTGAAAGTGTAACCAGGCAGCATAGGATGGTGGTTTGTATGATGACTCTGGTGACAAGGAAGATCAAGAGGACAAAGGCAGAGTAGAGGACAAAGTGGTGGAAGCTGAAAAGGGAGGAGTGTTGTATGGGGAAAGGCTCTGGGTGGTCAGGGAGAGCTTCCAGATAACTGGACAACTTAAGCTAATGTGATCAGGGAGACCGGTAAGAGAGTACTTGGTGTGTCGTCTGGAAGGAAGGTAGATTAGGAGACCTGGTGGTGGAATGAGGAAGTGCAGGAGTGTATACAGAGAAAGCGGTTAGCAAAGAAGAAGTGGGACACTGAGGGGACTGAAGAGAACAGATAGGAGTACAGGAAGATGCAGCGTAAGGTGAAGATAGAGGTAGCAAAAGCAAAAGACAGGGCTTACGATGACTTGTATGCTCAGTTGGACCGTAAGAAGAGAGAATGATTTAAACAGGTTGGCAAAACAGAGAGAAAGAGACAGAAAGAATGTACAGCAGACCTGGGGTGATTTGGGATAGAGAGGGTAATGTATTGACAGATGCTAGAAGAGTGATGGGAAGATGGAAAGAGTACTTTGAAGTGCTGATGAATGACCAAAATTAAAAAGAGGGAAGGGTAAAAGAGGTGACTATTGTAGACCACAAAGTAGCAGATTTTAGTAAAAGTGACATGAGGAAGGCACTGAAGAGGATGAAGAATGGAAAGGCAGTTGGTCCTGATGATATACCTGTGGAGGTATGGAAGTGTCAAGGAGGGGCAGAGTTTCTGGCTAGATTATTCAACAGGATCTAAGAGACTGAGAAGATGCTTGAGGAATGGAAAATTGTGATGGTGCCCATTTTTACAAATAAGGGGGATATGCAGAATTGCAGTTACTATAGAGGGATACATTTGATGAGCCATACAATGAAGTTACTAGAAAGAATAGGGGAAACAAAACTGAGAGCAGAAGTCGGCATTTGTGAGCAGCAATATGGCCTCATGCCTAAAAAGAGTACTACTATGCGATAGAAAACTATCAGCCGGAAGGAAAGGAAAGGTGTACAAGACAGTGGTGAGACCAGGGATGCTGTATGGTTCCGAGACAGTGGCATTAAAGAAAAGACAGGAAGCAGAGCTGGAGGTAGCAGGGATGAAGATGTCCTCTTTGTCCACTCCTCTCTGGGAGTGACAAGGATGGATAGGATCAGGACTGAGTCCATCAGAGGGACAGCACATGTTAGATGTTTTGGAGAGAAGGTCAGAGAGGCCAGACTGAGATGGTTTGGTCATATACAGGAGGGATAATGAATGTATCGGGAGCTGGAATTGGAGATGCCGGGCAGGAGGTCTAGAGCAGGGGTCGGCAACCCGCTGCTCTAGATCTGCATGCGTCTCTTTCGCGCCCCCCTCGCGGCCCCCTGGAGCCTCTTCAAAAATGTATGAAAATGGATGGGGGGATTTATTTTCTGTTTTAATATGGTTTCTGTAGGAGGACAAACATCCTTAACGTTTTCCAATGCTGTAAAAATGTTCATAATAAATATCAAATTTCACCATTTCTGTCAACAAAGATTTGAGTCAGAGCCTGCGACACACATCTCAGCGCAGCGCCGTGGTGGGTGTGTCAAGGGCCATGGATCCCAAAGGGAAAAATAGAAAGATAGCTGATGAGAACAGAGCATTCAAGGAAGAACTGAGCAAATCATTTGCTTTCATTGCCAATGCGGAAGGATTGCCTGCATGTTTGCTTTGTAATGAGAAGTTGTCGAACAACAAAATGAGTAATTTGGAAAGACATTTCCAGGGAAGGCATGCTAAATTTGCAGCCAACTACCCAGTTGGGAGTGAGAGAAAAAGTGTGATTGCAGTACTTCTGGAGAAATTAGAGGAGCGCAAAGATAGATTTAAGAAGTGGATGCAACTCCAACTACTACTACTGCAAGTTTTGTTGCAACCCGAGAGATAATAAAGCGTGGAAAACCATTCACGGATGGTGATTACATGAAGGATTCATTCATCAAAATATCAGAGCACCTATTTTCAGACTTCAAAAACAAAACTACGACTTAGTCATTTTGATAGTAGTCTAACATAGCAAATATACACTTACAGCCTGTGTTGCCTTCATATAAGGCTTCTTATATAAGGCTTTTAATTTTTTGCGGCTCCAGACACATTTGTTTTTTTGGTCTAATACAGCTCTTTGAACATTTTGGGTTGCCGACCCCTGGTCTAGAGGAAGACTGAAGAGAAAATTTACGGACATAGTGAGAGAAGATATGAAGTTAGTTGGTGTGAGAGAGGAAGATACAGAAAATAGGGTTAGATGGAGAAGGTTGATTCGCTGTGGCAACCCCTGAAGGGAAAAGCTGAAAGGAAAAGAAGACATGATGTATGACACATTTGTAAGAAAGGCAAAATTTAAAAAAAGAAAGACTGTGAATAAACCTGAGGGATAAAGAAGCAAACAGACACAAAAAAAAGACTTACATTATTAAAGTCTATTTGGTTTCAGTTTTGACAAAATATCAATGACCCAACGACCCGCTGATGGATATCAGCCATGACATTCTCTGGAGGAATGTCTTTTTTAATGCAGTGCAAAAGGAAAATAGTTTTCATTTTTTCAGATTCAGACATACAAACTTAACTGGTAAGGTGTGTGTAATGTGTTTTTCATTTGCAGTAATTTTGTGACAAATGATCTCTTTGAAATGCAATGCCGTAATGGAAAAGAAGAGAAAAAAAGAGATAAAAGAGGAGCAGCCAAAGTGAGCTGTTTTAAGAGCTGCAGGTTGCACTTTTCCCTGTTGCAGGCTTCATGCAACATGTAACAGAAAATCAGATGGTAATTTCTCACATAATAATGGAAATGGGTCAACATTTGCTTGATTTTAATATTATTTTAATTCATTTATTTTCCTAAAACAACAGTTTGCTGTGTTGGACTGAGAATTGTGTGACTGCAGTATAAAACCACAACTATAGTTTCTGCCAGTAACTACAAGGGCTGCTAATTCAGCCAGGACTGAAAAGATTATAAAGATTTTAGCTCTGGACATGATTTGTTTCCATCTGTTGGGTTACAGTGGATTGCACAGGCAACCCGAGCAAAGCAAGCAAAACCTCTATGTAAAAGAGGATGCTCCCTCAAAAAGTACCCCCCTCTTATTACCTTGTCATGATTCTGTTTCACCTGTACACAATAGTTGTACCAGAACTGGATTACTATAAATAAGCAAACAGGTTGGGACAAAGCTGTCTCGTACCTTTTGACCAAAAAAAAAAAAGAAAACAAGCACAATGAATACAAAAAATAGAAATAGTGAAGTTTTAAAAATACCATGACAACACCTCTGCCGGTAATAACTGGGATTATAGCTGGTAGCATCCTGATTTCATTGCTTGGAACCTATAATGAAACTGTACATACAGTAAAAGCACAATATGTTTACTAAAATGTGCCCATGGATAAGCTAATGTGAAGTCTCCGACTAGTCCTTACAGAATACATGTTGCAATCCAAGCACACAGAGCCAGATGATTAATCAATATTATCAGTTTATCTGGGTTTACGTTACTGTTATAAGATGTTGTAATCTCACTTTTATCTTGAGGAATTACAATATTGAACCTCCACCATTTCTCTGTGGGCTCCTGTCCTTTCTTTGCACAATTCTCTTAAAACACAAAGGCAACTGCTCTGACACAAGTGTTGATCCCAGAAACCCAGCAGATTACTTCCATCATCATGTGGTACTTCCAGTAACAAAAAACATTTAGCTACTAAAAAACAGTAATGCATGTAAAATTATTTTCCTTCATGATCGCGTTCGTAATGGGCACAGTGGGCAAAGAAAGAAAATGGATAAAAGTCATCGCCCTGCTTTTGGAAAAGCGTACTGTTCATTTTATGATGGCTGAAAGGCCCTCTCCTTGTGTAGACACCCTCACATCCAGTGTGACACTGTCTTGAGGAAAAGAAATGCTGCAGCTTCAGCTAGCAAGCACAAAAAGCCTATATTTCCTAAACAAAGCTTTTAAGTTATGCAATCTGCCTTGTCTGCCCCGTGTGACTTTGAGGCAGCGGTTGAAAGCAGCAGATTAGCACCCCGCTGGCCCTAGGCCACTTACTTTTCTAATGCTCTGGTTCGGCCCAATGTGACCTGAACATTATCCAAATCTCAGCACCAGGCAACAACAGGCTATTAATAAGTAGATGATTCAACAATTCATAACGTGCGGTTTATCATGGAGTTTAGTGAAGTAATGACTCAGCATAAAACTCCAGCCAACATTGAAAACATTATTAATTTATGTAAAATGTAGTTTATAGCTTCTATGAATGCAGAACTCGGCATTAGAGAGAGAACAGTTAAATCCACAAAACTTAGCATCCACAAAGTGTCATCATCACGGCATATTTTCAGCAAACACTACATGCAAGCATCCAAACTAGCACTTGAAACTTACCTCCCAATTTCAGAAATTTCTCAGAAAAAATATCCTGAGTCTTTGCTCCAGTGATAAAAACAATAGTAATTAGGCTGATTTTAGCTCGGTTTCTGCAGCTACTATCTAACACTCAAGACACACCACATATTAAATGCAGTGTTTCAAATCTCTCTGGCCGCTCTGAAGCTTGATGTTGGACTCATATTTTTTTTCCACATCAGAGCCATCAGAGTGAGTCATCCATGTAAAGACTTGTGACAAACAATTCTTAAGTTCTCAAGTGCAATAGAAACCCAAAGCATGGATTGTCAGCAGCTTTGGGTGGAGAATTTCGATCGTCCCCAAAGATTTTGTGTCCCGAATTTCTCCATTTCATCCATAATGAAAACCAGGAAAACCAGCATTTCACCCTTTCCTCTTCTTTAAAAACACCAAGAGAAGTAAAAACTCAAAAATATCCCCTTGGGAGAAAGCCAACTGAAAAAGAAAAGTGTCTACCTGTAGATGTGATGGAACAGCTGGTCAATATAAAAGGAAAAAGAAAAGCAATCAAACTTGGCAGAGTAAAGAAAAGAAGTAAGGCACTAAATTAATTAGCCTGAATTCAACTTTGTGCGCTAAGAGACAGAAGGATATCTTGACCCATCCGCTCCTGAGGTTGACTGAGCTCTGAGAGACTCTGCTCTTAACAGTCCTTTGCAATCACATGCGTGTCCAGATGAAGGGAGCACTTCATGTGCAAGGCGGTAACTCCTTCAGATCACTCTGGCTCATGCTGCCCCAAGGCAAAGTAGCTGTCAGAGAGAAGGGGAGGAGAGGGTGGATGCTTGCATTGTATGAGTGTGTGAAGAGTGAGCCTTTGATTGAATTAGAGAGGAAGGGATAGTGTGTGCATGTGTGTGTGACCATGTGCAAGTAAGCGTGAGAAAGAGGTATACGGAGGAAATGGATAAAGATACAGCAACTGTGTGCAAAATATTCTGTGCAGAGCAAATACAGCGAGTGTCAGAGTACAGCCTGATCACCAGGACCAACAATGAGCCAGTGTCATCAGATAAACAATTACTAAAGCACCATAATCATCATAATCCACAATCAAACACATTTTTAATCATGCAAACATGCTGCTACCAAATAGTCAAAAAAGATCTATGATAGTCGTGCAGCTGGCTTTTATGTTGGCCGTGACCTATGCCTTCCAGTCAGCTTTTGTCTTAATGCTTGCTACATGGAAATAAAACATGGCTGGTGGCACTTTGGAATGATGTGCAGAAAGTCCTGCACTTGATTTCAGCTCACACTGCTCGGAGGTTTGTACAATGTTGCACACTGAAATTAAAATGAATCTCCATAGCCCTGGTCATATAAAATGTTCACCATTGGTGGTCGACACGTGTCTTCAGTCTGACAATTTCATACTCAATATTTAGAGGCTCAGAAAAACTGTCAACATTTCCAAATCTATTTCGATGGGGATTTTGTATTTGAAATATCGGAAGTATCTGAAACTAAGGCTCCTGTAAACAATTGGTTCTCATGGCCTTACTCTGCCAACTAAATTATGTGTCATTTTTTGAGAAAACATGACCCACCTATAGCATGTGCTGTCAGAGCAGGGGTTGTGAACCTTTACGATGATGAAAACATGCTGAAAGTGGGAGCGGATGGTCTTTGGTGTGAAGGGGTGAGCACCGGGCTCCTGGAACACGATGGTCACTATGTCATTCCCAATGTGGCGCTTCCGCAGCAACTGATGATTAAAAAAGGAAAGAGACATTAACTTTATTTTTAAGGATGATTAATATTTTGTAAATCTCAAACAGGTGGAACTTCCCATTTAATGGAATATAACAACATTCAATTGAAAAAATGAAATGCTTCTCTAAAATGAAAAACAAAGAAGTTGAATTGCCTCGAATATCAGTCATTGCATGTATTCCTTCAATGGCACACCATTCTTTCAGGATTTTAATTGGTACATATCTTGAAGAAAATATTAATTTCCTGATAAAGAGACAACAGAATGTAGACCTGGCCCATTTACCTGTTGTTTATTGTTGGGAGTGTAAGGCAGCAGAGTTGACACATGGAACATGATCTCGTAGTCCTTGTATGCTGTGTACAATGAGTGTGTGCCAGTGGAATCAGCTGAGGTGAAAAAGAGAGAGAAACATAAATTAATATACGACTCGTCATACCAGTCCTGCAATCCATCTCATGTGCTTTGTATTGTGTAAATAAATCAACACAAAAAGTAAGATGTGGATCGCTATCAGCCCTAACCAAAATTACTTGCAAAATCAATGATATAGAAAACAACGAACTGTGGCTCAAAACATTCTGAATGAATTGACGGCCTTTAAATCTATGCACAGAATAAATATTGAAATTATAAAAAAAACAAAGAATCTCTGATTGGTGGACACAGTCTTTTTAAAAGCTGTGCAGAGCTTCGCTTGTGATATGGCTACGAGCACAGGTGTAAGACAATTAAACCGGGCTGAACACATCCAAAACATGATCCAAAAAGAAAAATACCGAAATAAAGAGTGGCAAGTTTAATTAAGAAATATTTGAAATACAAGGGGTATCCTCAATGCAAGTTGCAAGTTGTCATGTTAATTACACTAAAAGTTTGGCATTAAAAACATTTTTGTCATTTTTAACAGCAGAATAGACTGTGCTGTTGTGTACAGCAAGTATCACTGAGAGTGTGTATATGTATTCCAAACTAATAATAATTGTTACTTTTAGTGTCCAGCTGGGCTCTATACTTGGTGAATCCCTTGAGGCGAACCTTCTCCCCCAGCAGGTGAAGAAACTCTTCGAGGGCAGGCCCCGCTGTCTCATTGTTGTACATTTCCTCCTCTGTGCTCTGACCTGCTCGGCAATACATCACCCCCACTTTCACCTGAAAACTCAGCTGGGGGGGTAATACAAACACGACTGCAATGAGAAACATAATGTTCTTTTCATAATCTGCTTGCAGGACACAACTGTGTACTGTAGAGATAGGCAAAAACTATGTAATTCAATAGCTATAGATATTTTTTTGTGAAGATTCCAGTGAAAATCGAATGATTGTGCACTGAAAAAAATGAAAAATTTTGCCTCCAAAACCACAATAAAATAAAAAAAAAAAAAGCATGTTTTCTGTATAATGAATTTGAAAAGGTATAATTTCACTGCAGTCTGTCACAATGCTTCTCTCACATTTGTGTTGGAGTATTATATTAGCAGTAGTGTTAGGTTTTTTTTTTTGTATCTTCTCACCCCCTGTTCATCCAGCTTCATCAGCTGTTCAGTGACTTTTGGTGTGTTGAGGGCCAGTCTGAGGCAGGACAGGTCAAGCTCAGGCAGAAGGTATTCTAGCACCTCTTTAATGGGCAGCCCTCTGGTGGTTCCATGCTTGGAGGTAGAAAGCACTGCATCCTCCAGGATAGAACCTCGTAGGGTCGTTAGCTGAATGGATAAAGATATTGGAGGAAGAGGAGAATAGGAGTAGGAACAGGGGAAAAGAAAGAGTGGACTTAAGGAATCTTTGTGGAGCTTTGAACTTTTCCTTAGAAAAAGACCATACAAATTTATGCCCACATGTCAGGAAATAATAAAAGTTAAAGCACTGACATATCAAGAGATAATTCTGATTTAAGGCCAAAGGTAAATAGAGACCGGAGCGACGGAAGATGTGGTGGGAAGGCTTGTTTAAGCATTCTGCATACACAAAGTCTGCATTGTACTGAGCTTTGGGAGTCAACTCAAGCACTTTACTATCATAAACAGCTGGAACAGACTTTCTTTTCTGCAAGCTTGAGTCTTGCAGAAGAGAAATGGACCTGTGTTCCACATATTTAGAAAGGAAGGAGAAGAGTGGCTACTTCAGTCTGAAGTGTCAGGGACTCTAGATGCAGCCCCCCCTTTTTTTCCTTTCACTCCTCAAATAACAGCCCCAGGCAGGTGCCTTTAAACTCTGTCTGGGAATGTATGTCCATATAATAGGTCTCGCGTTCCCAAATCCCACAAAAAAGATTCACAGCCAAAATTGTATGTGAATATGAGAGCTTATTTTCATAGAAAAGGAGAAGTAAAGCTCTACACTCAGTGGTTTGAGGTTGTTGGCCACTGACAGGCCTTGGAGGGTGGAAGATGAAGTTTCTTTGCACATTGCTGATACTGGAAGACAGCTGAATCGCTCAAGGGCTGGTTGCATAATAAGGAAAGCTGGTTTCACCTCGAGCTGCTCGCTCTTCCATGCAGGCACAGCGGCACTTTAGTTTTGCTCACCTTGTGTATGGCAGAACTTGACATATATGTACAATAATATTACTAGTAAGGGGGAGTAAGGAATTACATGCTGATTAGGCCATCTAAAAGTGCTTTCTAAATTAAGGGCAAATGAAAAACTTCAGACTCTTATTTTCTTAGCCTGAACAACATGACCATTTCCTTTCTTTCAAAAAGTTATAGCCTAAATGAGACCATAGAGAACATTATTTTTTTTACTTTTTCTTACTAAAGGTGGACTGCTGCTTACTGGATAGAACTTGCATACACATAACTTGTATAAAATTTTAAATAATTCAATTTGCACGTTTGTAATTTATTAAACACTAATTTAATCGAATTATTCAATTGCAATGAATAAAAATACTCAACTAACTTCATGATGTAAGCTATTCTGAAGACCATGCTCATAGAAACCTGGCATGGAATACCATATACTAAGATTCTTCAACAAATCTCCACTCAGTTAAATATTAAAACCAGCTGCTTTCAGTCAGTAGCAAATCAAGTAGTGAAATACTATGAGTACGCATAATGACTTAAAGATTTAAATAATACGACTGCATTCACTCCCCAGCAGGGAGAACTTAAATGAAGTTCTGCTAAATTGGGTGTTGGTAGGTCTGGCTGACCTCACTTGTTCTGAAGATAAGACGGTAGTTATACTGCGGGCCGTGGTCCTTGTCTTCCTCCAGCTTCTCCCTACGGAGGCTGACTGCCACTGGGCCCAAAACCTCATCTATTCCAAAATAGTTCCAGTGTTCTAAGATAGGAGAGGTGTGAGAAAGGGAATTACAGCAGAAATTGACAAATCGTGTCTTTTGATACCACTTTAAATTATGCAGGCCAATTAAAAAGCTCAAGTATCTTACCTCTTAGATAGAAGAACTTCCGGTAGTAGTAAGCACCGAGGTCCACATGCTCCACAATGTACTGTTTTCCCTTTTCGCTGAGTAGGTTGGAGCTCTCCTTTGGTCCCTCCAGCACTGCTACCCCAGCATTTGTGCAGTGTGTGCTAACATATGTTTCGTACAAGTTTCCTTCCGGAAGGTTCCCTGAGCCACAGCCATGACAGCCTGATCCGCCTGTTCCCAATCTGTGCCTCCCATTAGCATTAGTACCAATCTCATTGCGGAAACAGGGGCAACTTAGCAGCATTTCATTGCTCATTTCGTCCCCTGCATCCAAGCCAGGGCTGTCTCTGGAACTGAGCTCTTCCTGGCTGCCACTTGGGGAGCTGTAAGGAAGGCTGTGGGTGGATGACAGGGTGGAAGTTGCCGACGCTATAGCAGCAGCAGACGCCCCTGTGGTGGTATTCTTCCTCTTGTTTGCAGTCTGTCGCAAGTGAATTACTTCGTTGAGGTCAAACAACATGCTTTGAACATCATAGTGGGCGAAGCCTTTCTGACACAACCAGGGCTTCAGAGGGGGGCCCATCTCTTCTGTACGGCTATCTTCTACGTCAGACCCTGCTCTGGGGGAGTCAGATTCACCCCGTACATTCCGAAGTTTACGAAATATTGACTCACCCCCTGTTTCTGATTTTGTACGTCTCTTTGGGGGCTTTTCTCTTTCCTTGGCTTTTGGAGGCTGGATTTCTGAGGAATACTCCTGAAGTTCAATCACACCCTGCTTAGTCCCGACATTCAACATATCCTCCAGTTTCTCAGGAGCTGGACTACGCTGGTCAACCTTCTCACCCTGATAGCCCTTCAGCATTTCAAAAAAACTCTCGCCGGAAGCTCCGTGTTGATCGATTGAAGATGTGCTTCCATATTCACGGTGAAGAGGGGACCATTTGGCTGTGGATGGGGGACCCCAATCCTCTCCACTGTCCCCACCACCTTCCATCTCACTTATAGTCATATCACTATTGCTGCGCTGACGGATTCGTCTCTGCTGCAGGTTTCTATGTAAAGGGCCACTGTGGTCTCCCGGTGCCAGGTAATGACTGCTTGGGCTGTAGTTGTTAGCCTGGACCTGGGTTCGATTCTTTAACGTACTCTGGATGTTGCGCAGCATTGATGAGTCTTGAGGGCTT
Source organism: Fistularia tabacaria (assembly GCA_901007705.1). NCBI lineage: Eukaryota > Metazoa > Chordata > Actinopteri > Syngnathiformes > Fistulariidae > Fistularia > Fistularia tabacaria. The sequence goes on from CAAKHD010004644.1 coordinate 58,134, forward strand.
ATAATTGGCCCTAACTTGATGTGACTTTTTACTGCAGGGGGCACAGCAGAGATCTCAGTCTCCATGGCAGGATGCCAAATAGCCCTTGTCATATCCTTCCTTGGGGGCCAATCAGCCACCCGAGCCCGGACACCCATTTTGGGCACTCCTGTACTCACAGTGGAGTTGGCATTGTCCGTTCGGGCTGGCACAACCCCTCCGTTGACCGTACAAAGATTATGCGTGTAAAACTCATCACTGGCAGGGACAGAACCGCCAACGGTGCACTCCATGGGTGGGTGCTTCAGGCTGGTCATGACACAACTGCCAGAACATAAAGCCACTCAGCAGGTTGGCATTGCTGACCCTGGAATGGAACACTGCTCCCTGTGGGATGAGCAGGTTGATTTTAAGAAGGAAATGGAAAGGTCGAGCCCTGCTCTTCACTGCTCAAGCTTGCATTGTGCTACTGCCAATTGGATATTGGCAAAATATGACATGTTTTCCTCCAAACATCATCCTGTAAAGAAAAGAAATTGGTAAATACATATTTTGCCAGTTACTGCAGTGATATCAGAAAGAAAATGAATAGAATAAGATTTCATAATGTGAAGTCTGACATTATGAAAAAGTATTGGAAACCTAGCCATATATATATATACACACACACACACACACACACACACATATACGTACATATATATACACATATATAAATGCACATATATACATATACACATATATATTATATTAAAGCTATATATATATATATATAAATGTATATACAGATACACACACGTAAATATATATGCATAAATACTTTGAAATGCCTCATTACATCTTTTAAAAAACACTCACTGTATACTTGAGTTTACAAGTATGGAAAGTATTGGAAACCTAGCCATATACATATATATACATACATATACACACACATATATATATATACATACAAATACACACACATACATATACACACATATACATACAAATACACACACATACACATACACACATACATACATACATACATACATACATACATACATATGCATACATATACACACATATACATATATATACACACATATACATACATACATACATACATACATATATACACATACATACATACATATAAATATAGATACACACACGTAAATACATATGCATAAATACTTTGAAATGCCTCGTTGCATCTTTTAAAAAACACTCACTGTATACTTGAGTTTACAGGTATGTACATATTTGTCTATGCATAAAAAAATAAACGTGGACAATTGACAAGAAAGATATATTCTGATGGATTACTCAAAAGTCCATGAAACATTGTTACATTTTCAATTGTAGATTAGAGGCCTGCTTTTGAAACAAAGCATAGAATAAGAATCTTGTGAGACATGGACGCTCCGCCTTATTCAAAAAAAAATTTTAAAAAATTTGTTTCCTAAAACTCCTAATAATGTGACCAAATTCATGATGGCTGTTTAATCTTGTGAGGAACAGTTGGGAGGCATTTTGTCGCATCAAGTCTAAAGCTACAGATAGAAACAAATCCCAACTCTTTACTCACAGCAAGAGGGGGAAATTTTGAATGGTATAAGGATGAACAGCCTCCTCCTTCCCTTGTTCCACTTTAGAAATGTCACAATATTTTTGCCTGTTTGGTGTGACAATGGATATTCACACTTTTTCACAGATGGGGCAGGAAACACCATTGACATCCAAAACAATTCAAATTACTGTTATATAATCTTAATACAATATCTTCTTCTGCAACAATACAATGTGTAAATACTTGGTTATGTGAAGAAAACAAAAAAAAAAGAAAAGATGGGGCCCATATGCACCACTTCTTATGCATCCACACATATCTATTGAAATCAACTCTGCCATTCCAGAGAAAAACTTACAAGGCAAAAATGCAAATGTGCTTGTTTATGTAAGGAACATTTCAGTAGCTCAGAATAGATAGGTACCATATAGATGGCTCTGTCTAAGCTAATGAAATTCCCCCACTTTTTGTTTATGTAAAAAGTGCTTGTGAATATTGTATTCAATTTCTGACAAAAGATCCCCCTAAAACTCCCAAAGGGATTCTTTAATCAATCTGTTGACTCCAGCTGGCAGACCTTTAAACCTCTATTCCCAGCTCTTGGCTTGTGACAGATATCCCCTGTGCCCCTTTAGCAGACAACGATAATGAATTATAATTCAGAATTACAGTTTACGGGATCAAATATCCAAAGCTCCACATCAAACAGCAAAGGGGCCATTTGAAAGCCATTTGAGAAGTGGATGATGATCCTCTCCTTGGCAAATTGGGCCTATTTGGCAGTTAGACACTAAGGGAGATTAAGGCTCCTCCCTGTCAACCCAGCCTGACGATGGCAATGATCATATTAGCTGGTAGCAGTCACTGCACTGTAAGAGGGCTATGGTGCAGCCACCTTCATGTCTCATCTCTGTCTGCTAGAGCACAAATAAAATCTTCAGAGGGAGGAGGAAGTTCGTGTGAGGTGTGATTTACTCAAAAATCTTCACTTCAAATCAGCAACAGAGATGACATGAAAGAAAATTACCACTTCCATCTGTCATATAGACACTTGATAACAAAATCTCATGAATGGGGCATCTATTCACTGGATCATGAAAGAACAACAAGTTTATATATAGGTAATAAAAAAAAGGCCCATTAATTAAAAGCTCATAGACGTCCAACTAACACATTAATTTATGGCATGAACAATGATGACAACGGAGAGGAAATGGTAGTGTCCCACAGTTCTGGTTGTCCATTGGGATAGACGGATGAATAGGAATGACACACAGGAGACATATGCGTCCCAGAAAACAGTCTCTCGATGTATTCCTGATGGACCGACAGACAGAAATCAGGCCTAATCAGATTAAAAGAAAGACTTTGGCATTATGTCTGAGATCATGCATCTTGTGTATTTGTGTGAGTGAGACAGAAATAGACAGACTGCTAAGGGGAATAAAGACACTAAGTAAAGCAAAAAAATTACCCATTTCCCCACTGTCTCTACCCCATGCAGCATTAAATATATTTGTCACGAGTCTGCATGCCCTTTCGAGACAGTTCATGTCTCAAAGCCTACTTCCTGATTACAGGAAGTAGACCTGATTACACCCTCTGACCTCACCTCACTGGTGGTTTGAAGGGCTGTCAAGAGATGAGCAAAGATGTGACAGAGATACAGAAAAATGGCTGGTGATCACACAGCACATCTCTGAGGAGAAACAAGTTTGTATTTCTGACTATAAGGACCAGTCTAGACAAAGAAGACTTGACTGAAACAGAATACCATGCCCCTGTGAAGAAAGAGCCAGCATGTGTTACAGTGACTCAGCCAGAGGGACAAATAACGCAGATATACTACATGGAACCAAACTCGAGAGACAGACAGATGAATAGTGCAATGACTCATAGCCTTAAAAATAAATAAATAAATAAATAAATAAATAAATAAATAAATAAATAAAGACTCACAAAATGCAGAAGAACTAAAATAAGTAAAAAGGATAGAGCTAGCTAATCATTAACACAGTACTGGATAGCAACCCAAGGGTCTCGGGCAGGGGAATCCCAGTTGCGGGGCTGCCTGGTACCCCACAAAAAATAACAATATGTTGAAGTTGGATGACACCTTGTCAAGAGTCTGCAAACAGAGAGGCACATAAGTTTCCTAGCAGACTGGGCAAGTGTTTCCAAAGCTGTGACAAAGAGGCTGAAAGATTGTCCTATAAGCTTGTAATTACTGCATGGTTGAATGGGGCTCATGGGTTGTTTGGCTGACACCACAGGCTTTCAAAGGCTACCCTTCAATTTAGCCCATTAGCGCTCCATGTCCACCAATCTTTTCCTGTACCGGAGCTGACTGGACTGTTGGGCAGCAGGCACAAAGGTCTCTCTATCTTTCCTGGGCAAAACTGAAACCCGATTCCAGCACAGTAAAGCCTTTGAAAATTGCCTGGCACAGGAACCTCACTATGCCTGTACATGTGAAGCTTGCAAGAGAAACAAAATTCATATGATGTAAACTCTGCAAACATAATAAAACATTTACTGAGAGGATGTGTTTATGATGAGAACCAATGGAGCTTGCAAACAGCAAGATATGTTAAAACAAGTGTTACAATGACTCATGTCATGATAGGATAACCAGTCTTGACACACGGTTAAACTATGCTTTAAGAAGATGTTGGAAATTAAAACAAAAGTTTTTGATCATATGATGTCATCTTGATGACCATTTCAGCATGATACAGCAAATCAACAGAGATCTCTCTCTAGGAGACCTGCAGCTGCTCTCTGACAATGGTAAACTCGAAACAATACAAATACAAACGCAGCACGTGTGAACTCAGAGTAAGCTAGAATTACAATGAGGGAGTGGCAAGCCGTAGGGTAAAGGCCTGATGTTTCAGATTTCCCTGTGAAATTAATTTTACTGATAGCTTCAACTGCCTGAAATCAGCATTAATCTTGTGTTACTTCATGTGCTCCTCAAATTACCAACAATCACAGCAAATCACAGATTTGAGACTGTTTGTGTTTGTGTGTGTGTGTGGGGGGGGGGTCTTTCTTGGAAATTTTGCATAAATGGCAAGAGCGGCACCTGAAAAAATGAGGTCATACTTCACTTAAACCTCTAACTCTTCCAGAAGTAAAAATCTATCCCATAAGGTTGTACTCAGTAAGGCAAAGACATAGTGTTACAGAAGAGAAAAAAAAAAAAAAACAATTGTACATCCATTTGTCTGTTTCATTTCCTTGAAAAAAAGAATCTCAATTTCTTGAGAAAAGCATGCCTTTTTAAATGAGTGTTAACCTGCAGTCTATATAGAGCCATAATGGTACAGCCTGTGTACAGCTGTCAAGTAGCACAACCAATTACAAGCAGGAAATAATAAACTATTGTATTTTATTCAGTCTGCTTCCTGCCCCAATAGGTTTACATCTGGCAAAAGAACCGGGGACCCACCTGCCTGTCTGACTGCACAAAGCAGGAACTCAACACCTATAGAGAAAAGGGCAAGCCTGTTGGCAGACAAAAACTATCAGAATCATCCAACCGCAGGCCAGATTCTGGAATTCGACCAATTTTAGAGAGGAAATGTCTGTCTGGGGGGGGGGGAAATAGAACATGTTGGGGCAAGTTCTTGCTGAGAGACATGCAACACAGACTGTTAAGATCACATGCAAACATTTTAAGTGTCTAAGCATGTCACTACTAACTCAATACACTTTTAACCAAGCAGTTGGCTTACACCGAGAGATACTACAGAATAACACAACCAAATAAACTGATCAGTGGACTGGTAAATTGTTTGACTGACCACACAGACAAACACCACTTGAAATTGGAGAGCTTCAAAGAATGCTGGCAGAATATCATCCTACATTATCACAATTGTTGTGTGATGTGTTGCTCTGCCTCAACTCTGGGCCCCTCGCAATCACAGAAGCACAGTTCACAGAGTAATGGGCATAGCTAGAGACTGGCAAAGTGAATTTCACTCACATTTTCTGGAGGAGTGCCAACTATACATACATCACTATTATCACTAAAAGGGTTGTCCCAGATTCTTCTTCTCTTCTAATCCAGATAGCACACAAGGGGTTCACATTTCACATGGAACAGGGCAGAATCAACACTCAAAACACTCCCAATAGTTTCTAGTGAACAAAATTAAAACATAGACTAAAGCTGTTCTCAGCATCTTAATGTTCAAAGGCTTAGACAATGAAATTCTTTGTCCCATTCATTCAGCTCTCTTGTAATTGTAATTCCACAGCTAACAGCTAAAGCCGTCTGCTGGTCAGATGATAAGACTAATATAATGCAAGAATAACAACTGACAAGACCTTAGGATAAAAAAAGACAGTCAATTAAAATGTTTGGTTTTTTTATAATTAAGTTTTATGTAGTCTCATCTTCATTTTTTGGACTTAAGGTCTGTCTTTAACGGTTGTTTGTGGCAGAGAACACTGGAGAGGAAGAAGTGTGCTGCCACCTGGACAAGAATTTAAAGAACTCTGACAAGGTGGCTCCCTTTCAGTTGAATCACAGCGGTACAGGAGAGCTCAACTGAAAAATTGTGGTCTGCTTGAGGCTGCACTTTCACTCTCCCAGCCCTCTGTGTCCAACCTGCATCAGAACTCCATGAGCAAGAAATCTGGCTTTTGATGCACATGTACAGGTAAATGAAAAACAAAGAGGCTTAAGTAAAAAAAAATTAATAAATCACCATATTTGCGAACAACAAACCCTGGGTGACTAAAGAGCTAAAGAAGATTCTAAATAAGAAAAAAAGAATCTTCACCAGCTCTGAGGCTGAGAAGATGGCGGTCAATAAAGAGGTCAAACAGCTGTAAGAACTGCCAAGCTGAGTTATAAGAACAAGGTGGAGCAAACCTTTGTGCAAGGGACCTCCACTCAGCTTGGCAGGGGATCAAAAATATGGCGTCGGTGAACACTGCTTCCCTCAGTCGCTCACCCATTTGAATCCCAGGGAGTAACCCAACATCACTCCCCAATGACCTCAACTCCTTCTTCACCCACTTTGAGAGTGATAACAGATCCCAGATAGAGACCCGGACTGCCTCACCCTGGTCTTCAACTCCGAGGAAGTGGTTAGAGCCCTTAGGAAAACTAGTCTCCACAGCGCCTGGCCCAGACAGGATCTGCAGACGTACCCTTAAGCACTGTACCAAGCAGCTGGGGGGAGTTTTCCCATCTCCTTTTCCATAAGTCCCTGTCCTGCAGCACAGTGCCCCAGATGTGGAAACACTCAACAGTGATTCCCACCCCAAAAAAGGGGACCTCTAAGGCCCTGAACGACCTCAGGCCAGTGGGTCTCACCTCACTGGTGATAAAGGCCTTGGAGAGAAAAATTCACATCACCAGAGTAACTGAACCCCTGGTTGATCCTCAACAATTCGCCTATAGGGCTTGGGGTGGATGATGATGCCAGGATCTTCCTCACCAACCCCATAGACAAACACCTGGAAACCCCCGACAACATTGCCAGGCTCCTTTTTGCTGACTTCTCCTCAACCTTTAACACCCTGCAACCATACATATTGGTGGAGAAGCTAATGACCCATTTCCACCTCAACTACAAGCTCATTCAGTGGATCGTCAGCTTCTTCACTCAGAGGGTGATCCCAGATGATGCTAGCGAACAACTTCCTCTCCAACACCCTCTTCACCTCCACCGACTCACCTCAAGGTTGCACCCTGTCTCCCCTGCTCTTCGTCCTCTACACAGACAGCTACAGGTTTACGCAACAGGACTATCACCTGGTGAAGTTTGCCGACGACACTGTCCTCCTATTCGGTCCCTTACTCCACCACGGTTCAGCCCTCCAGGACTTCACTCTCGAATGCAAAGGCTCCTCCCTGAAGTTGAATGTGAGCAAGACTAAGGAGGTGGTCATCACGTTCGCCAGCAGGCAGAGGCAACTGGCGGAGGCAATCACCACCACCACACAGGGGGAGCCAGTAATAACAGTGAAGGAGTACAGATACCTGGGCACTGTCCTTGCTTAGGGAGTTGAGGTGATTTTAGGCTAGCAGCACAATCATAACTACGTTCTATTACACCTTCATTGACCATGTAATGACCTTTTCCTTCATCTGCTGGTTCCATTCCATCACCCAACACGACAGGAATCGCCTGGAGCGCACCGCCTTGGTGAGCTATAAAATAATTGGCCACTCCCTCAGACCTCCCTCTGCTTCCATGACAGTCAAATCCTAAAATCAACTGGAAAAATCCTCCAAGACCAGTCCCACATCTTAAGCCTGGCCTTTGAGTGCCCCCTCTCAGGTCGCAGACTCCGCTGCCCCGCCTGCAAAACCCAGAGGAGAAGAGCAACCTTTGTCCCCTTAGCAGTCCAACTCCTCAATTTCCAGCAAACCTGCAAACACCTCATCCCCATACCAGCCACCCTCACCCCCATCCGCCCCATGTGTTGCTACCTCATGCGCCCCCCAAATGCTCCTCGGGGACAAATAAAGTTTTTTCTCATCCTGATTCTGATACCATCCTTTTTAGTAGGGTTGAATTGGACAATGGCAGTTCTTCAAAAACCCTCTGATGCACATTCTTGGACATATAGTCAGTGTTGTTTCCTGGAGTCACTTCCTTGTGCAGTTAATTTGGGCAGGTTTCAACACAGCACTGACTGCTGAGTGCACGCAAGAACTACTAGACTGAGACATTTTTGTGGAGGTCCTATTGGTCTGGAAAAAAAAAAAAAAAAAAACTCGCGCGCAGGGTGTATGCTGAGAACATGATCCAAAATCAATCCGACACAAGTCACAGGCAAACTCAGCATGCGTGAGCTGAAACTGTTCGAGTGACCTGGAAAGTTGTGGGTCATTTGATGCAAGAAATCATTAAAAGTAGGATATGATATATACAGCCACGCCCAAATGATTCATACCCCTAAGATGTGAATAATGTGCTTGGACTATTAGTCAAGAAAGAAAAGACCTATGTTCTATTGTGTATAGCTTCTTTATGAAACATCTGAAAAGGTAAAACGTTTCACTCACCTTGTTGTCATACATTTTGATTTTCTCAAACTGTCTCTTCAAATCTATTATTGGAAATTAACTGAACCATGTTGGTTCACTGATCACCTGACTCATATTGCGGGAGGGTAAATGCGTTTCAATGCGAATTTGTGATCCAAAAGAACAAAGTTCACCCACTCAACTTCTACTAAAACAATGCTGGTTCATAAGCACAGAAAGAGTTGGTCCTTTTACATTAATATTAACATTTTATAAGAACATGGTAGAAAAAAATAGCAACATCATTAAAAATTCAGACACCTGTTTCCAAGTGACACATTATGAAGAAGGTAAGGGAGCATTACTTTTGTAAGTCTGCCCCTAGCTAAACGATTACCCAAAACATGACAAGAAGTCCATTTCAAGTTAATTTAGTGCATTCAGGTTTCTTGGCAAACTGCACTTTTGACACATCAAGAAAATTAGCCTGCTACGTTTCAGTGAAAAGCCAACACTCATATCAGATAGCACACTGTCTCGGAAGATACAAATTACATCATAAATGTACAGACAATCTAAATCCAGCTTCACAGAGAAAACAGACAAAAACAGTTGTTCTCATTCAGCTTGCTTTTTCTCTGTTGAGTGAAAAAAAAGCATTGAATGGCCACAGACTGGTCAATCTTTTCAAATGGATGATGATAAGAAAGATCGGCTACCCCCTACATCTTTCACTAAGGCTCTGCTGGAAGTGCAGACCCACTTCTTGCACTTGATACAATAAAATGTTGTTGTGGGCACATTTCATCTTCTAGAATTCCACCACAAATGTACTGTTAGGCCACATTTTATGTCATTTGTTGGTTACTGACCAATCTAGTCCAACTAAATTTCAATAGGAGTGCTCTCCTGTAGAGGGCTTGTTTGGGAGAAAAGTGTTTGTGGGACATTCTGCTGCAACTCCCCACCCCACCCCCCAAAAAAAGGTTGATATCCTATTTAAATAATAGGTCTGAACTGCAATGAACCTATGTGTTACCAAACAAATACTTTTTCTAATCATTGGGCTGACACGATCCCACACATGGTCATGTTTGTATTAGGATAGACCAGTTTCCGTCAGTTGAGGATAGAAGTAGGAGACATGTACAGTTGATACAAGAGGCCTGAGTGAATGGTTTGTGCCATCTATGTCAGCCTCTATGCATGCCAGAGGATGGCAGCAAACACTCCCAAGACTGCCATTACAGTGTCTCAAGTTAGCAGTCATTCATGGAACAGAACAAATCCATGTTTGCACACATTACTGCTCATATGTTTGACATAACTGGCATTTACAGATTCTTGTTTCCTGCACCACTGGTTATGTTAAGTCGGTAACAGTGACATTGCAAAGCAGCAGAAAAGGTTGAGAAATAATGAACAAAACAGTTCAGCCATTAGACCATGATGTGCAAATGACTTTTCAGCCCCGGGTTGAGCTGAGCCAAGTGCGACATTAAATTAGTTGCGTGGCTACCTGCACAGAAAAGCCTTAACTAATATTGCAGATCATTATTATGGTTGCTTCCAGGCAACAAACTCACATCCATCATCTATCGCTTATCTGATTCAGGGTCACGGGGGGATGCTGGAGCCTATCCAGCCATCAGGTGAGAGGACCTCTCGGAACTGGTCACCAGTCAATCGCAAGGCCACATAAACAGGCAGGCAACCATCCACTCTCTCATTCGCACATCTGAGCAATTTTTCCCATTAACTTGCTCCATGTTTTTGGACTGTCGGAGGAAACCACCACAGACTCCAAACAGAAAGGTCCCCTGTCGGAATCAAACTGGGGACTGAGGTCCTTCGTGCCGTGGAGCCGAAGCGCAAACCACCGCACCACCATGCCTGCCTCCCACATGACAAATATACAACTGTAATAATGTGACATTGGAGAACAAAAAAAAATCATTCTGAATGATTAGGGCCACCAGGGTTACCAGGGTAGTTAGAGAGTTAGTCTTCCTGTACGTGAGGTCACTAAGCAAATGCTCATGTCATGTCACTTTCATCATCTTTGAAGAACAACCATGTATCATGTATTTATGACTGAGAGAGCCAGGGAAAGGTAAATAGATTTGTCGTTAATTAAATATCATTAAAACTGCAATCCAACTAAACTAACAAGCACGTACAGTATGCCCGTTTAAAGACATAATCCAATATTATCATGCTGGAGCAGTTATCAGGTCTGTGTCTCTGACCAGTTCGGTCCAAAAACAATATCTTTATCTGTTTGCTTGTCTCAAGACAGCAATACTTCAACACAAACGATCCATATAGCCCCTTTCCAACACATGGAAACTGACTGGAATCGAAACAGGGAACTGGGACTGTCGTATGAACTCAAGCACCATATGATTGTGATATCTGCAGGTGTCAAAGTACAACTTTCTTGAAGTATTACACAAACATGAAAATGGTTAAGTTGATGTGAAAGTGCTTTGTTCAAGTCAAGTGGGGTGCAAGCTCACAACTTCAGGTATCTATAAATCAGGATGCATTTGTTAATTCCTGGTATTTCCTGGCTCATAAATACACCTTCGCAGTAATCAGAGTTTTGTACATTTCATAATTTGATTATGCTGTCATAATGGGATACCTCTCAACTGATTAATGATTTCTAGCAAACGTGGATGGACGAGCATTACCGTAATGCAAAAAAAGAACTGGATCTTTAAGCAGAAGAGCAGTAATAAAAAAAGAAAACAAAGCAGGCCGCCCTGAACGGTGTCAGTTGAAAAGCTGATTAATAGCCCAATAGTCCCTCAGGATGACCAAATGGCCACTTTGTTGCCACCACATATTCATTGTGTGACAACAGCACAAAATGTGCTCTATTTTGTATCCATATTGTAAAAGTTTGCTTGGATGGAAGCAGGCACATCAGGAAAGAATCTTGCCAGGTATGCATTTTATGCAGGTAACACCACAGGATGCAGTGCTGAAGAAAAAAAAAACAAACCAAAAGCTTCCCTATGAAACAGAGAAAGTGAATGTGTGAACGTGTGTGTGCATGTGTGTGTGTGCCCATGTGTGTTAGGGCATAATATCATCGTAGAAACCCATCCAACAAGGATGCAGTGGAAAGTTCCTACGTGCTGTGAGACAGGCTTACACCAACCATTATTCATAAAGACACAGGCGCCGCCCACAACAACAAGGAGCCAAAGTTACAGATGTACCCCATTTGCAATCATTGATTTTGGCACGTGTTCGGTGCATGGCCTTAGGCAGTTCCAATCCAAATACAAGCAGTCTGGCAAAGTCAATCAATTCATGTGGAGTCATTTGGACTGCGATAAGTTAGCAAGTGTTGCATAACTGTAGAGCTATGCAAAACCACAGTCTGAGCGAGAGAAACTTGTGTCCTGCTGGTTGCCTTCACTGCAACGGCATACTCCAACAATCTCTGCAGCAAAGCTTCAACATCCGCCCCGTTTCAAATAACCCAGAGGGTGGGGTTGGGTGTGTTTCAATATTTTGTTCCTTTCATTGAACGCCACAGCAGATAAAAGACAGTGGCATAAGACAGAGTAAATTAAAAACAGCTGATTCAGTAATCAGATAATATCAAATATTTGCGCTTTATTTTTTTCTATTTGGCTCTTGCATCATGGATACAGAGGACAAGTAACACCTGACCCTACTACTCCCCTTTATCAGGACCCAAAATTATGATGGTAAATATATAAGTTCATCATTTACATCTTATACAGAGTTGCTTGAACTCACATGATGTTTTACATAGGAGCTTGAAGCAAAACATTCAAGGCACAATAAACAAAAGTATCTAGGTGCCTGTTTTTTCCTCGTCTTTGAGCAAACAGCTAAAGGGGACTTTCACCTAATTAGAATTCAAGTCCAGCATGAGGAACACATCACTAGAAACATATCTTCTCCTTGGCTCGAACAGTGGCAGCAACCAAAGAATTGTTCCATTAAGATAAACAAACAATACAACATATCCAACAATTAAACACAAAGAGAGGCAGTCAGTAATTTGGCACGGCTCAGTAGTTTTAACAGCCCCTACATGCTAAACTAAACTGCATGTCTAGCTTTATGTTTATCATCTCAGATTTAGATTCCACTTTACATCTAATGCAGCAAACCTGCAGGGCGGGTATCCATTAATACATCTGCAAAATACTTAAATACTCAAGAAACAGGAAAAGAGAGAGGATAGGCTGGAAAAGCAGCTGCATTTGTCTTAAGCAAACCATTTTCTGACCATAACACCTGGAACAACATGGTTAAAGACTAAGACAGCGTTCAGCAATTCTGATTCCAGCCAAACATGCTTACAGATTGGTGTCCTGTTTTTTTTTAGTAATGCTCCAACAAAAATACAAAACTAAACAGATAAACAATATAGGCAGTTGGACATTCTGTAGCCTGTTCCCTTTCTTTTCACCTGAAATGTGTATTGGTTTGAAAAAGTCAGTAGAATCTAGGAAAGGAAGCCTCTGGTTTACAGTCGTCTCATACTTCCGTTTCAGCTTTTACCCGGAGCACAGCAGGAACTCACAGGGTGGAAGTGGATTCCCTGGTTCTAAAGCAAAGGATGTGAAATTTTATCAAAATATGAGGAAGGGTTTTTTTTCCCCTTTAGTGCAGGGTACAAGGTAAAACCCAACAAAGTACATGTATCCGTTCCCTATTTAAAATTAACTTTAGGCTATATTTTGCAATGACAGATATTGTCTTGGGTAGTGAGAACACATATACAGGAAAAATTGTATTTGCTGTACTGTTGTGCCAGCATTTTTATTTTACTACTCTTCACATGCCTGAAGCTGCCAAAAGCAATGAATACAGTTGTAAACAGGAATGAAGACGAGCTGAACAGACCTGTCTGTGCATCAAGATCTGTTTTGAGCTCAGCCAAGACCAAACTCTCCCCTATTTCTACCTCCTTCTCAGGTTTCTGTCCACAGCAACACCTCTTTGGTTTCTGTACGTGGAATTGTGTTCCACTGTGGCCCACAGGTCCTGCATGGGGTGCATGCCAGCAACTCTGCTTGATCTTTTTATTCTTGTCAGAGACAAGTTTTATAATCTGTTCTGGGTAGAGAGCAAGGCAAATAGCGAAAGAGTTGCAACTGGTAGACATGTCCAGACAATAACAAGCATGTCATCACTGTGTGGCAGCTGAAGTAACCTGCAGCAACTTATCGTCACCATCATCACAGATTTTATTCAGGAACTTTTTTAGTGGCCACTCACTTGAACTTTTGAAACTGCCTGACTAACTGCTTTTTTCTCTCTGTATTACATATTCTACTCATGTCACCACATATGACATTCAGTGGGAGCGGAATGGTAGAATTGCATAATGTCTCAGCATAACTGTGGATGAATGAGCTGTAAGACGAATGACAGACACCAATTGCAGTGAGCTTGGTCTAGTTGACATGTTGTAACAGGACAACTCAACAGAGCCACCAGTGATAGCCTAACACCAACCGAACCAATGTATTGGTTTCCTTTGCACCTGCTTCACTTCTGAATGGTCTAAGTCAAATCTACTCCGGTACTGGCATTGTTAATCACACATTTGAATTGGTGTGATATTTTTGCAAGGTCGAACTTCCCAAAACTTTGCAGCAGGTGGGGTGGAATGGACAGGAATTTTCTTTGTCTGTACGCATTTACTCAGTCACTGTGCACTGAAAGGGATTACATCATCACTATTGTAGCTTCAGAGCCCTACTCTTTCTTCTATTGGCTGGTATATAGTGGACTGTCCGATCCAGACAAAGACCGAGCATTCCAACTGTTTAGCAAGCAGGAAATGCTGTAACAGTCACACCTCATCGTTGTCAAACTCATCAACCCCCCTGTTCACAAATTTAATGAAAAAAAACAAAAAAAAACATCATCAAAAAAGTGCTAATCGATAGGTCATTTGACTCCAAACAGGCTGACTCACACCAGTCAGCCACAAGTCAGTCCAATAAAACCTAACAATGGAAAATCAAGGTCTGAAGGTCTTTTTAAAAAAGGACTAACTACAGTCTTTTTCATGAAAAAAACAGCTTTAGCCTTTTAGCTGAAACCAGCCATAAAGTCTTGGTCACGCTCAAGGTCTGTTTAAGCTATTGTCTGGTCTTTCACCAGTGACAGACAGGCTGAGACAGCATGGACACATGATTCATAGAATCCAGTCCGATAGTACGACACATTCCCAAACCATGAGGTCAGGAGGGAAACCAAACAAGGAGCCCAACACTTTCCGCTGATGAATACAGGATGAAAAACATTAAAACTATTAAAGAAGCAGGTCGTAGCTTAGAATTAATGTTGAAGGTAATCTAATAATTCATTATGTAATGTAAACATAAAAAGGCATTCATTATGGCCACTTAACATAACTATGCATCACACATTCTTGAGGGGTAAAAGCAGCACAATGCTCCTCTTGTTGTTGCCTTTTACCGTGATTCAAGCTATTCCCATTGAGCCAATGAACAAGAGACAATAGAAATAGCCTTAACTTAGCAACATTAATCATCCAGCTATGAATGCAAAGGTATGCTGTAAAGATGAGAAAGAAAGGAAAGAAGGAAAATGGCAACACATATGATATGGAACATTTATATGGGAAGGTAGCGTGGCAATCTATGGCTTTTGTCAAAAGAAACATTTTGAGTTTGCATTTTGATAAGAGCAGCAGAAAACAAGTCATCTAATGACAGATTCTGCATAACTACCATCTGTCATGTGAGCCTCAGTGATAAATAAAAAATCTGTGGCATATGCATATCTGGCATGTGTGTTTCTTGCAGTGGCAGTATGTCGCTATGGAATTTAGGTTAAGAGTAACAGGCTTTAAAAAAAAACCCGAAATGGAACAAAAAGAGTGAAGTATGTGTCAATAATAACTGTGCTTAAAGTAGCAATTAAACTAAATGCAGCAAATATTTGACTTCGGAGTAAAGGGAGTAAAGATGGCAGTGCAGTTGTATGAGTCAAGCCACCACAGGTCAGCTTGGCCTGTAAAGAATGCCACAAATTCTTGAATCTTGTCCAGAGCTAAACTCCAAGGCTTTCCGTTTTCACCTGGCTTGCGGCTAATCTTTATACTTCAAGAAGCACCGTGAAACACTCAGACGGAGATATACTAACATTTCCAACGTGCATGTCTGAACTTGGTGTGCTGCAGCTGTTTTTAAATAAGATGCTTTTGCATTCAGGTCAAAATTGTGCTCAGTGCAAGCCACTGTTTGCATTTAAGAATCCCTGCATTGTCAGATCTCGAGGTATCGGGCACGCACAGAAGCAACATAAACAAGGTACTGTATAGGGTTTCAGCAAGAAATACAAAACAACTTAATGACGTGCCTGGCAGAAAATACCGAGGCTCTTAACAAACCACGGCTCTCGGGGCCAGGCAGATGTGGGATTGAGAGAGAGTGAGTCACCTGGCCGAATCCCCTCTCCTTCGACACCGCGATGAAAAATACAGATTATGTGGTGGTCACAGTGACACGTGGAGACATCCATGTGACTCGCGGTGGTGCACCACCTGTGAATTGCCCACAGCGGTGCCGGGAACAATGCCCGTGATACGGAAAACGACGCAGCTTTTTGACAGCCACTTCGCCTTCTAAAACACTCCTCACTGGCTCCCAAATGCACGAAGCACAAGGGTGCGTTTTTTCCCGTTCGCCCGGTAGACAGTATCTGTTCGCACCCTGTGACGCCAGACGACAGCCCGCACATGACCAGCACAGCGTTCCCGACTCACCTTCTCGTCTTTCCGCCCCGAGCTTCTGGCTGACACACAATACCAGGCGCCTTGTCTCCCGTTTGTTCAATTCGGGTCCCACAAGTCCGGGATTCAGAATGAATAAACAAATAAATAAATAAAAAAAAATGCGCAGTGCGTTTCCGAACCCTCGCGGGAAAGGTGTCGGTTCTGCTTTACCCGAAACTGCCACGGTGTCTATCATCGAAACGGAACTTGGAAGTTGGGAAGAAAGTTACCGCTTCGCCTCGCTGTGCTATGCAGCTGCTAGAAGGATGAGATCATCCGTGCTGCCGCTCCTCACTGCTCCCGAGATCTCGCGAGAGGGCCTCGAGGAGAAAGCAAACGTTACCGTGGCAACAGTGCTCACCTGTAGCGTGTACGCTGGACCGGGGAGGTGGAAAACGAAGAGCAATCACTCTGGCGTTGAAAGTACAACTTTAGAACTCGTTCAGAATACAGGGGAGCGTCAAACATCTTCGCGTTCTCCCTTATGTTTTTCATTTATTTTTTTCTCTTCGTATCGTCTTCCAAGACTTCGATATAGTTTCAATCCGTTGGCGGTTTTGCTTTCCCATCTTGGAAGAGCACGCTTCTCTGAAACAGTTGATTCTAAAAAAGAAACTAAAAAGCCACAATATGTTATGACTTCCTGTTCAAGATGATAAAAATGGATCGATAAAAAATTAAGCACTGGTGGTGCATCCGTGTATAACTGCACCTCTGAGACTACAAAACAGTTTTTCTTTTCATTTTCTATCTTTTTCAATGTATTGTATTTTTTGTATGGTACATGTAAAGGTAATTTTGAGAAAATTGTTGCAGCTTGACGTTTGGACATTTGGCTGTATATTTTATGTAATGTAATTCGCAATTTCGGTTGCTGAGTAATATTATTCTGAGTTTATAATTCTAATTCTTCATAATTTTAAAACCTGAGTGATCCTTTATATCTACATAAACGATCTTTGGAGACATTTTCCGATAGGCTGTATGAGAGAGAGCAATGCAGAGGGTGTAGTAAAGGAGAGGCCTTGTGTTTTCACCTCTGGTGTTTGCCGTTTGTTTTAGGCCTAACTAGTTATCTGATGGTGAAGCACAAAAAACATGACATATATGTATTTGTCAAATCACTCATTTTGAATGTTAACAATTGAATATAACAATAATGCAAAGTGAGATAATTGGGCTTCTACCACCATGACAGTCATTCTCTGCTGATATGAATTTGTCAGTGTTCAGAGATGTCCCTGGAGAAAAGATATTTGGGCACTGCCTTGACATTGCAGTTTGTGGCTCTAACATCATTGTCTTGTGGATGTGAGTGGATGAGAGGAAAATCCACAGTTAACTTGCAGTTCTTGATTTAGGACTTGATGTGTCTCTGCAGCAATACGCAGTGACTAGAGATGTATCTGCTGGGATTTGCAGGTCTTACAATGAAATGCACAGTACCAAATTATTTGGAGATATTAAATCAGACAGAGAGGATGTGCTCAAAACAAAACAAACGGCTTGTTGGTAGAAGTGTAATAGTAATTCCACATCATCTCGCAGCACCTCTTCATTTGGACATTTTTCAGACACAATATGTTGCCTACCGGGTGCGGAAATATTTAAAATAAATCACAAAAAAATGTCAAAAAGATACATCACTGACAGAAAATAAGGTTTGATGCTTTTATTCCAGTGCAAATATCTTGTGAGTGTGTGCTGAGAATGTTAAGTCATAAAGGCATTATTAGATTTCTCTGTAAGTGTGGTGACATATAGCACCATCTGCTGACCAACCATAAAACTCACAGATATACAAAAAGGCTGTTTTCTTGAAAAATGTTTTTTTCTAGAGCATCTATATTCATCCACAAATTTTGCAGTATCAAGTTAGATTATATGTCTGACATCTCATTCTATCAACATTATTTTGAAATCAAGAACATAAATTGAATTCACCCACTTCTTTTAAGTACTTATAGGGTTTCAGCTGATATTCCTGCAACTTTCGGAGTACCAGCTTCATTAAATAAGACATAAAAGTGTGGAGAACTGTGCATTAGCTTCTACTCTTGTGAATGATGTGCCATTAAGAGATAAAACCTAATCTTAGTTCTTGGTTAATCTTAGTAGTCTTTGAATGTCAGGCTCTATATTTATGGTGGGAAACTTTTTGCTGTATCTTTTGAAAGGTTCTCCCTCTGGCCCAATAACAAATTTCTCAAAGTTCCATGAGACATCGGTTCTGCTGATGGGACTCCAAACCAGAAATTTGGCGTCCTGCATGAGGGAGTTGGGGTCATCATCTGGATATGGGAGCTTGTGCTTCAGATAAGCAAAGACAGGATGGGTGTTTGTTCCATTGACGTCACACTTCTCAAATAAAGTGAAGTTGGGCTGAAAACCTCTACCTGGACGCACATGCTGCAGTGAATTCAGAATTTCGTCATTGGAGCAGTTCTCCTGCAGAACACAAGGATTAATTGTTTTGGAATGCAAGGATTGACAGCATTATTGGGATGGATTGTCTCATTAGCAGCAGTTAAAAAAAATTATAGCTCACTACGTAAGTTACAAATAAAATTAAAACGAGTACATACTAGCATCTATGTAGCCTGGGCACAATGCAACCATGTATTAAGCTGTGAATAATGGATGCCTACTGAATGAACTTGCGATTACTGAGGAAAGCCAAGGTGGGAGTTTCATGTACTACATAAATGCCTTGAACACTGGAACGGGTACCTTTCTGTTGTTAGAATTTTACAAAAAAAATGCTGAAATGTGGAGCATTGGCACAATTAGGCCATTCAGGGGCAAAGCTTCCCATTCCTTAATATACATACCTAAAGAAAGCACTGAATAAGCTTCTTTTTCAGCTTGTATTAAGGCAAGTTACTGAAGGCCCAAACTGAACTTCAACAACCATGGTGATCAACTGACCTGATATCCAAACTGGTTGCAGGGGAAGCCCAGGACAACCAGCCGATGGGGGTATTTGCTCTGAAGCTGGTTGAGCTCGCTGAAGTCCTGGGTGGTAGTGCCTCAGAGCGAGGCTACATTTTCAATCAGAACCACTCGCCCCCTCAAAACATTGAAGTCCACCAGGTCTCCCACCAGCGTGGTGGCTTTTAAATCATAGAATGTTTTTGCAATGAAGGTCATCTTAATGCCTCTGCTTCCACACTGCAGGCAGACTGGTTCTCAGCCTGACAGTATACAACCGCTGGTCTCCTGGATGACTCAGGAAAGAAAGCCACCTTTCATCGGTGTCCGATGGCGCTGAAGGAACCTGAGCTACTCGAGACACACTATACTCTCATCCCTCTCATTTCAAATGGCTGAAACTGTAAAACACACAAGTGTGTTTTCGGGGCACATGAAAAATAACTTGATAAATTTAAGTAAAGCTAAATATGGTGTGCCAAAGTTCAAGAGTACAAGTTGTATATTTTTTACATGTACAAAGCTAGCTCATCAGGGTTTATCTGTATCCCAATGCTCTATCAGTCTTCTTAAGCCATAAAAGACTTAACATTTGATCACCTATCTTTCACTGCGGGTGATGAAAAATTGATGAATTGTTGGCTTGGCCTTGTAATAGACATAATCCCGCCAGCATTTTAATTAAATGACTCAGCATTTATAGATTTTACACGGTTGATCCAATTTATTGAGCTGATGTAATAACTATTACACTCTACAACTTAACAAATAGATATAGTGATATGAACCCATAGAATATTTTTGGGATGACAAACAAACACAAAAATCAGTGTTTACATAGGAGTTGAAAGGAGACACTCTATTAAATTAAATTAACATTAATGTCCTTTGGCCATCATATTTCATTTGAAGACGATTGTATCAAATAACAAAGGGGACAGCTGTATATATATTTGGCAGTTCTTGCTAACAGGCACAGGCCCTGTGGATGTTTTTCTCATTTTCTTGATCATCGTCTTCAAGCGCAACACTGTCCAGATAATCATCCAGGGATCCCAACAAATTGTTAACGTCTCTCTTGTGAGCATGCAGCACCAGTTCTGTCAAACATGTGAATGACTAGGAGGAGTAAAATTGAAAAAATGAATACAAACAATAATCAAATTAAATAAAAAAGCATAGAGTAAGATTCCACTATCTGACTTTTAGGAAATTGCAATACTTGTGATCATCTCTCATATGATAGAGAAGTTCTTTGGAGATTATTTCTTACCTCTGCAATGTTCCTGCTGAAGGAAGCACTTGTCTCAAAGAAGTCCATTCCATAGGTTTCTGCAAGCTGCAAAATGCAATTAGGATGTTTGGCATTATGAATAAGTAGATTAAATGCATTTTCTAATATCAAGGGATCCATTCCATTAGACAGTGCAATGTAAACATTCTGAAAAGTAGGGGTACACAGCAATGATGGTTTAATACTCCAGTTGTATAAACAAGGAAGAGGGCTACACTGGGATCCATACTTTGAAAGGGAGAGATGAAACGTTGGTTGGAGTTTAAGGCTTGTTATTGGCAAAGGAAAAAGTCAGTGCTGTTAAATTCAGGATGGCATAGAAAAAAAATAAAGTGAATGGGAAATGCACCAAAATACAAATGGCAGGGAAAGAGTGGCGTGAGAGGCATGGGGAAAACTGTGCTTTTATGACAAGAGTGGTAGAGGCATCATTTGACATGATATGTGAAAACGGAAAAGGCTCAGGATTATTTTAAGTCTCTGAGGGCCATTAAAATTTCTCAGAGATAGCAAGTGGAAAATGCTGGACAAATTGAATGCATAGTCGAGTCAGGAGTTAACAGGAGATGGTTGATATGCAGTTGAAACTAGAAGTTTGAAATCCACTGTATAAAAAGTTTTTTTTCTTTCGCCATTTTTTCCTCACTGTATGACATGAAAACAGACTAAATGTTTCTTGTTTTGGTTACATAGGTTTACCAAAATTGTTTTTTATTTACTAAATGCCAGAATAATGAGTAAAGGGGACTCTTTTACGGCTTAAGTCAGAAGTTCACATACATTGAGATTGCTATGCCTTGAAATAATTGGGGAAAGCCGAGATGATGATGATAATTATGATGAGGATGATGATGATGTCATGCTCTGGAAGCTTTTGATAGATGACTCGACAACATTTGAGTTAATTGGAGGCACGCATGTAGATGTATTTTAAGGCACACCCCAAACATACTGCTCCATGGAGCATCGGCAAAGATATCAGGAAGAGAATTGTGGACCTCTACAAGTCTGGTTCATCCTCGGGTAGAATGTTCAGATGCCAATGCCAAGTTTAACTGTCTAAACAACTATATGCGAGTATATACACCCAGTGTATATCCAGCCAGACCTTGTGAAATGCTGGATGAAGTTGGTGAGAGAATGTGAAAATCCACAGTGAAATGAGTCTTGCACCACATAGGCTAAAAGGCCATTCAACAAGGGAGAAGCCATTACTCAATGGCTCACAATAGCAACATAAAAATGCCAGTTTACAATTTGCAAATGGACACAGGAACAGAGACCTTAATTTCTTAATTTTTGCAACATGTCTCGTGGTCTGATGAAACTAAAATTGAACTGCTTGGCCATAATGACCATCATTAAATTTGGAGGAAAAAGAGGGAAGCTTGCAAGCATCAGAAAATCATCCCAGTTGTGAAGAACACATGTATTCTTTACAAACCTTTTGTTAAGATTTAGCGATGACCTATTTTAGCAACCTCTTTTATCATTTTGATAATGCTGAGCTTCCATCAAAGAATTTATACTGGAAATGTACCTATATATTTGTCTGTGTTATGATAATAACTTCGAATTTTTGGGGGAAAAAAATGGCAACAAAGAGTGAAAAAAGGTAAAAATTACACCTTGATTCCTTTTTCCTTTGTTACTCGCCTCCTGGTCCCCTCATCAGATTTGTTTCCAACTAATATCCTCTGCACTCCATTTGGAGCAAACTGTAATCACCAGGAGAGATCAGAAAAACAACAAACTGAGCCAGGGGATGTGCAGGAAAAATCCACACTTCAACAGGATGTGAAACATAGGCTTGGTCATCGCAACAAGTCTTACTGGCTTACCTCATCAATATCACTGGCCCATTTTGCTATGTGTTGAAAAGATGCTTCATTTGTGATGTCATATACAAAGATGACACCCTGGAAATCCCCCCGAAAAAATTAATTTAGAAAATCCATATAACCTATAATGTATGTCTATTATCTGCCAACCGGCATGAAATCTCACTGAAGAAGAACAATCCATGTCAACTGTATCACCTGTGCACGTCTGTAGTACTGTTTGGTAATTGCCCGGTACCGTTCCTGGCCGGCCGTATCCCTGAAACATAAAAGCTCCAAGTAAATTGGGTCCATGAATCATCACATTTTCATCTACGTCTAAGTGACATATTTATTTTAGCCTACCATATTTGTACTCGCACCTTGACTCCTTCTATTTCTAGTGTTTTCATTTTGAAATCAACACCTTGAAAGATAAAGAGAAAGAGCACATTTGACTTTAAAAGTCAACATAAATTCCGCTATTCTACATTTTTTGAAGACTCATGTATTTGTGAAAGCTATATGAGTGTTGCTTGAAGGCAACATTGTCCCCAGTGAATTGTATTTCAACCGCTTTTTAAGTATCAATATTGTAATGTTTGTGTCATCTGTAGGGGGGAGCTAATGTGACAGGACAGGTGAGCAGAGATATATTTGAATAAGAGGCATCTGATCCCAAACCCTTGGAATTCATAATCTGAATCTTTAAATTTCTATGTTGCAACAAATCAAAAAATGAAAATCCATTTTCTTGTTTATGCTAAATGCCCAGTCAAACTGACTTTGTGTTTCTTGACAAATGTTAATGATGCTTATGCGACCTATTGTTTTCATTATCTATTAAACTGGTCATCTATCCTGTATTCATAATATATAACTTAAACACTATGAACAAGCTTATCAGTTCATGACAAGTCAAGGAAAATTCTGTCTGTTGTCACACAGATAATGGTATACTTGACAATCGCAGCCACTGACTTGACGTGATTTTAGAACTTGCCAAATCCAATACCTGAACTACACCTCTTCCATAGTTTATCTTGAATTGAAGGCGTATTTGATTCCTTCCTCCTGTTTTTGAACAAAAATGGATTGTAGAGGTTCTGTGGTTGGTGGTGTTTTTTTGTATTTAGAAAAATAATAAGATGCATGTCTCCATTGGAAATTGCAATTTTGGGTGGCTTTCCATGGTTTAGAAATCATGGCAGTCACCACTGACCACAACTAACCCCCCTGGCTTAGTAACTTAAGCTGCTGCTGAGGAAACACGTAGAGGAAGAAAATATAACTGCCGAGGAAAATCACGGCTCCATTGTATTTATTTTGTAATGAGTTTCAAACAAGTGTCACTGAAAACTTTTTTGTTAGCTTACCGATAGTAGAAATATGCCCAGGATCAAACTCGCTCTCCGTGAACCTCCGCATCATGCAGGTTTTTCCAACCCCCGAGTCTCCGAGAAGGAGCAACCTGAACAGAATATCGTAATGTTTGGCCATGACGAAATTTTAGACACACTTAACAGCGCCGTTCCATGTTGGTTTTAGCTGATGTCTTGACTAGCAGTTCCGTGCTAGCTTCCTATCCCCTCGGAAATTTTAGCCCTACACTATAATCCTTCAGAACTCATCATACAATGGATCATTTATTTACCTCTATGAAAATTAAAGACATCTATTTTCTGAATAGAAGGCACCAAAACAATATTTTACAGTGAGAGACTAGAAATATTACCATCAGCTGAATAATTCCTACGGTTATTGAACACAACATTTTATCCCCGAATCCTTGAGGAGGCTCTCTGATCTTGGTATGGAAATGAAAAGAGTTTAAGTTTAAAATTGGAGGACATTTTGTACACTACCGTTGCCCGATTACTAAGTCTCATATTTTAATGACACATGATTCCTCCATATTCGACTTCTATTGCCAATGTGTTTCTAAGGTTAGACCCCAGAAATTGGATAAACATTTATCATTGGCAATGGCTAAGATAGGGGTTAGCTGAGGTTAAGACAGGTAATTTCATTGCACCTCTTCTTGTATTATTGTTTCGCAATTAGTTAAAAGGAACTGCTGTGGTAAATATTTGATAAGACTTCCCGTGGGGGTAGAAGTGGAAAAACAAGGGTACAGCTTTTTCTTGTTTCTTTCCGTGTTTAACACTTTCACTTAAGGACCCTCGATACATTTGAATACAGCAGAGTTGTGGCTTTTTCCAGTCACTTCCTGCTTATTTGAATCAATTCAGACTAACTTTGACCATCCATCCATCAATCCTCCACTGCTTATCCAAAGTCGGGTCGTGGGGGCAGCAGCCAGAGCCGACAAGCCTAGACTTCCCTCTCCCCAGCCACATGGTCCAGCTCTTCTGGGGGGACCCAATGCCAGCCTAGAAACATAGTCTCTCCAGCATGTCCTAGGTCTTCCCCGTGGCCTTCTCCCAGATGGACATGCTCGGAATACCTCCCCCTGGAGGCGTCCAGGAGGCACCCCGACAAGATGCCCAAGCGACCTCATCTGACTCCTCTCTATGTGGAGGAGCAGTGACTCTACTCTGAGCTCCCCTTGGATGGACAGACTTCTTACCTTATCTCTAAGGGAGAGTCCGGCCACCCTGCAGAGAAAACTCATTTTGACTGCTTGTATCCACGATCTCGTTCTTTCGGTCACTACCCACAGCTCCTTACCATAGGTGAGGGTAGGAATGAAGATCGACTGGTAAATTGAGAGCTTCACCTTCTGGCTCAGCTCCCTCTTCACCACGAGAGACCGGCACAGAGTCCACATCACTGCAGACACTGCACGATCCACCTTTCGATCTCCTGCTCCATCCTTCCCTCACTCGTGAGCAAAACCCCGAGATACTTAAGATACTCCTCCATGTTGGACAGGACAACATTCCCAACCCGGAGTGGGCACTCCACCTGTTTCCGGTTGAGCACCATGGTCTCAGATTTGGAGGTGCTGATCCTCATCCTGGCCGCTTCACATTCGGCTGCAAATTGCTCCAGTGAGAGCTGAAGATCATGGTCTGATGAAGCCTACAGAACTACATCATCTGCAAAAAGCAGAGACTCGATCCTGTGGCCACCAAATCAGATCCCCTCGACACCCTGGCTGCGCCTAGAAATTCTGTCCATAAAAGTTATGAACAGAATCAGTGACAAAGGGCAGCCCTGGCGGAGTCCAACTCTCACTGGAAATGGGCCCGACTTACAACTGGCAATCCAGACGAAGCTCCAACACCGGTCATACAGGGACCGAACAACATAACAGGGTTCGGTACCCCATATTCCAGGAGCACCCCCCACAGGATTGCCCGCGGGACACGTCGAATGCCTTCTCCAGATCCACAAAACACATGTAGACTGGTTGGGCAAACTCCCATGCCCCCTCGAGGACCCTGCTGAGGGTATAGAGCTGGTCCACTGTTCCACAACCAGGACGAAAACCACACTGCTCCTCCTGAATCAGAGGTTCAATGACCTGGTGGACCCTCCTCTCCAGCACTACTGAGCAGACCTTACCAGGGAGGCTGAGGAGTGTGATCCCCCTGTAGTCAGAGCACACCCACTGATCCTCGGTTTTAAAAAGGGGGATCACCACACCGGTCTGCCAGTCCAGCAGCACTGTCCCCGATGTCCACGCAATGCAGCAGAGGCATGTCAGCCAGGACAGCCCTATAGCATCCAGATCTTTGAGGAACCCAGGGCAGACCTCATCCACCCCAAGGGCCCCGCTATTGAAGAGCTTTTTGCTGCTTCAACAACTTCAGCCCTGGAAATAGGCGGGTCCTCTCCAGAGTCCCCTGGCTCTGCTTCCTTATTGGAAGGTGTTTCGACGGGTGGATAGCCACAAACAATAGTCAGGACCCGTCCCGAGCTATCCTCTCGTCCACTGGGTTGAACCCCAACGTACAAGCGCTGAGTCGGAGGGTAATCAATATGCCGACATCTGCCCGGCACCTCTCACGAGGGCCAACTCCAGAGAAAAAAGGAGTACAGCCCTAGAGGCCTAGTTCCAGACCCCATGCTGTGCGTTGAGGTGAGTCTGACGATACCTAGTCGGAATCTCTCAGCCTTGTGCATCAGCTTGGGCTCCTTCCCCACCAGAGAGTGACATTCCATGTCCCAATCACCAGCTTCTGCAGCCGAGGGTCGGACTGCCAAGGTCCCCTGCTATGGCCACCGCCCGACTCACACTGTATCGACCCACCAGGCCCTTCCCGTGGGTGGTAAGCCCAGGGGAAGAGGGACCCAGGTCATTCTTTTGGGCTGTGCCTGGCCGAGCCCCATGGGTGAAGGCTTGGCCACCAGGCGCTCGCCATCGAGTACCACTCCTGGGGGGGTGGCCTGGTGACCCGCGTCCAGGCAGGGGAAAACATGGTTTAATAATATTATTCTTCATGGGTGTCTTCTGAGCTGCGCTTTGTCTGGTCCCTCACCTGGTTCATGTTTGCCTTGGGTAAGCCTTCCAGGGGCCTAAAGCCCCCTGACAACATTACTCCCAGGGTCATTGGGACGGGCAAACCCCTCCACCACGGTAAGCAGGCAGTTCAAGGAGGGGACTGTTACTTTGATTATGTATAAATCAATATTGGATATAATACATCGGATGGCTGGACCCTGATTTTACACAATATGCAGCTTTTTATTCTGGATGAATCTTGATATGGGCAGTTATTCTTTAACTTGCATTTGTGACAGTGGGAATTGTCAGCTCGCATTAACCGAGCCTGGTTAATCCTTGGACTTAGCTATTTAAAAATCTAGAGGCAGGAGTATTGTTCAATCAGCCTATTATTTTGAATTTACCTGACAATGGCCGAGGCCCATTCAAGTAGCTGTCTATGTTACTCACAACTAATCACTAATGATTTCACATCTCTGACATGGTGGCATTTTGGGTAAAATAAATAGAAATATTTGTGAATATTTATTTTGTGACATTGTATCGTTCACCATCAACAGTTGACTGGCCTAGGATTCAACTTTTGTGTATTTACTTGTTAAAAAACTCCCTGAATAGAATGCAGGTCTCTCTCTGGTCTTTTCTGGTTAAAGTGAGATAGGGCTTGACGATATGGATGGGACTTTTACTCTAAACAAATGAATCATTTACGGAGTGAACACTGATTCCACTTGAGACGTCGATCAGATTTATTTTCATCTGTCTGCACTCGTCATAATTCTGTGTTTTCCAAAATAACCTGGCTGGGCCAATCACAACAAGTCATCTGAGAAGGGGCGGGTTTATTATCAAGACTGGCCAATAGGTAGTAAGAAACATAACCATATAAGAACACATGATGGGCGTTTTTCAATAATTTTTTTTCTCGACACTGTCGTTACATGGGTGGTGTGATTAAATCAGATGTGGTGCCAAAACTAACATCAAACTCCACAGTGGACTTACCGTTCGAATACGTGACAGCATTCAACAGTTGCATTTGGGCAGCTCACATTATACTGCGTCTCAAATCAAAACAGCCATTAAGACCACAAACAAAACTGCAGAGCCTTTACGCCTATTATAATCTGTTAAGCCTTGAAACAAGAAACATTAATGAAGCACTTCCACGTTAGCTTAACATCAGAATCAGTTAACTCCGCTATTCCAATAAAGGCAACCCATAATAGATTTGAAAATCAAAACGAGCATTAAAATCAAGTGTAACTTTTTTAATTACTCTATGTATTATCTATCAATTAATATCCCTGTTTGATATAATTACGTTTCAAAAACGTGAGAAGTTGCTATTTAGACCCCAAAGAATAAATATAAAGCAAAAGAGGCTGTCTTGGCTAAACCCGAAGATCCCAATATTCTGGCAGTTGCTGAAATTAAAAAGTTGTATCTGGAGTAAATGATTGTAAAATATTTAACTGCACTGTGCCAATTCAAAAATAAGCTTTTGCAACAAGGACCAGGTTTGATGGAATGTTGGAAACACCAGAGCGGGACTAAATCATCCTAACTTAACACGCTCAGGAAAATTGAACAAAAAATATTGAGGGGGGGAGAGGTCAATGTGGGTAGATGAAACATTGGCAAGTTATTATTGTACCAGCTACTCCTTGAAGTACAATCTTATCTTAATCACATAATCATCCTCTTAAGTGCATTGTAAGATAGTTCATTAGCATTTCCTGCAACATACAAGATGTTTTAGTTTTAGTCGTAGCCATAAACAACGCCATTCTATAAAAGACCTCATAATATTTGAATAAACACATGTTGAGACACAAATACATCCCTAAAGGATAAAATAGTTTTATTTAAAGTATTATAATAAAGGTATGCCTTAACTTGCAAGACAACCATTGGCAGTATGTACAACATACCTGTAATTTCCATGGAATGGAACTAACAAATACTGATTACGTACACATTAGTTGACCACTGCGGAAAAAGGAGAAAGAAACCTTCCACGCATGGATAATTGTTTTAAGGGAAGGCTTTTTTTGCAGACCTGACACTATTAATTGTATACAGTGTAATATATGAGACACTGGAACAAGTTTCCATGAACAAATATGAAGGTCACTGTCCTTTAACTTGATTCTGTAACATTCAATATTCATTAGGGGATTTGTTTTCTTTATACACACAGTGTGTCTGATAATAAAGAGGGTAAAGTGAATAGCTAATCCTGTGAAAAATCTATTCAAACAAGTCTTTAGTGCTTATACCCTCCTGTGTTCTCTGCAAAATCTCAAGGTTACATTTGAGACGTCAGACATATTAGAGGGGTACAAAACTTAATTTTGGTGGATCACTATCAATAAGGGGATTTCATCAACGCAAACATTTCAAAGACAAAAACTTGAGCCACCTATACTGAATAAGGGTTGTTTCTTGTATAATGTGTTTTTTCCCCAAAAGCATCATCACATTCTTTTCTGAAAAAGAGTGAATATTAAAAACATTCCCTATAACCAAGGTCTTATGATTCTGCAACTTCAACTGTTGTCTAAGCCTACATGAATAGCTTGTACACTCAAGTTGGTGCACCCACACATACACACATATTTATTTTTTTCATAGCTTCATTGGATCACTATACCCATTACACCTCGTAATATCTCTTTTATATTGGTGGTTATTACAAGGTTTGAAAAAAAACATCAAAAACATTTCAAAACTGCAGAGCTGCCTCACTTTGTTGTTGCGAGCCTTGACTGGAGTGACACATGGCTTGTCTAGAGAAAAAGGAAGATTGAAGCGTTTTATATATAATAGCACCTCCCACAATATCTCCACCTGGTATTCTGGACTGGCATAAAGGCAGGGCTGAGTGCAGAGGAGTTAGGGCTGGTCGGCAGCACAGTCTGTTTGGAGAGCTTGGTTGATCAGTGTTTAGCTGGGCTCCATGCGTGACCTCTTTCTGTTAGGCAACTCATCTTGTTCTGATTCAGAGCTGGAGTCAGACCCGCCATCAAAGGCTGACACTGCACTGCCTTTACGGTTTGTGTACAAGCTGCTATCAGAAGAGTAGTTTGTTTGGAGTTGAGTGTTCCCCTTGGCCTTCTCCAGAGCACGAACTGCAGAGGTTCCCAAAGACATTTCATTAGATGTTATATCTACAAATATCTCAAATATTGCAGTTTATAACTAAAACAAAACCCTAAATTGATCTTATGGTTTATTTTTTAATCTTCCACATACCCTGTTGCTCCAGTACTGCATTCTGCTTCTTCAAATCATCAATGTCCTGCTGGTGGGTATGGTTTTTTCGTCTCATGTATTGGATGTACTCAGTGGCTTTGTCAAGAATCTGTGCTCTGGAAGCCTGTTTAACAGAACTCTGTCAGCAGACAATTTCAGAAAATAAGGCAATGCCGCAGAGTAAATCAACAAAGCAACAGACACAGTTATACAGAGTAAATACTGTTACAGTTGTACATTAACTGGTCTTTTTGTAAGGCACAGCTGTTCTAATAGTTAGTTGTGCTAAACGTCTGTTAAAACATTCAGAATAATTGGTGCCAACCTCAGGACATGCAAATTAATATATTGCTTCTCAAAATGTATACCCTGAAAGATATAGGATGAACACAACCAAAACTATCCCTACAAGCAGTAATGTCAGCAAACAGAGCTGGAGATGGCCTTGCAGCCAGGATACCATTAATAACATAATTTCCACTTGCTAACAGGGTTGCAAGTTAAAACTCTAGCCAGTAAGCTTCTATTCCTGCTATGACCCTCAGATGGGATCAGAGTTACTTATAATTCGGATCAATCTGAATTTAATGGATTCATCTACCCTCAAGCTATTTGTGGATTACAAAATAAGTTGATGAGCATTCCCATTTTAATGTGCTAGCCCCACCTGGAATGTTACACTAATGATTCTTTTTGTTTTGTTTTTATATTAACCTGTCTTACCAGCTCAGTATGTTGCATGTAGCAAAAATCAGCTGTCAGGTATCTGAGGAATAATGAGCTTTTAGGGATACAACATTTTTATGGGAAATCTCCTCGGAAAACTGTTGTCACTACTAGCAGCTGCACTACTTGAATATTGTACTGACAGATCGTAAGAGAAGATATGGTGAGTGATATATGGGGAAAGGACATTGTCCTAGTGTTGAACATTATTTTAATACAATTAAAAACTAATCTCTAATTCTTTAGACAGTTCTGTTTTTATTTTTTCCCATTTATCAATCCAGGTTCTGCTTGTAGATGAAGAAAAATATGTTGTGCAGCCTGACTAAAACTTACTAGAAAATCATAAACCATCATATTCCTTAAGACTGGAATAGTCAATACTGTAACCATAAGTTCCGTGATCTTTGAACTTCCGATGTTATTATGGGCCAATATGACAATGTTTGAAACACGGACAGGAATTCATACTACAAAGATCTAGGGTGGTTTTTAGAGGAAGAGGGGGCTGAATGAAGTCCTTGCTAGATGTATCTAATGAAATGGCCACGTGACAATTGTTTTGTTTCATCTTAACATTCTCAACACAACACTACTCAATAGACTACAGAGCAGTTTACTGAGGGTAATGGACAGTATGAACTATAATGTGCAACAACAATTACAGGATACTACCTGTCTACATTTAAGCATTTCACATTAACAAAGGAATGTCTAACATATGGCATGGTTCTGCTTTGCAAGTTAGATATTAGGTAGTGATTCTGAATTTCGAGCTAGCAAACAATGCATGTTATCCTTGCTTGTTTACATTGAGGCTTTCAACGTCATACATACAAGTGAAGTATATATCGAGAAGACAGTATGGATGCCTACCTGACATAAGCCTCCTCTTTCATAGTGTATGTGTGTGTGGTGGGGGTGGGAGCCCTATTTCTTCTGTGAGGTTTTGAGTGGTTTGCATTCCTGCCATACTATACGTAATAGAATATGTGCATATTCCTTCCAGCCAAACAGTTAAAACTAAGTTCACCTTTGTGACATCACAGCAACCTCATTACTCACCAACCCTGCCTTAACCTTTAAACACTAATGATGCGTTTTATGGCTAACTTAGCAAGACTAGTTTAACAGAAATGAAGACTAAGGGAGAATAGAAATGGATGGTTGTGGTATAACTCCATAGATGTCACATTCCTCTAATATCTCATCAAGAAGTAAAGTGCCATGAACATGGATGTAATAATGTGTACATAACTGTCAAAGGAGGAACCTATTACATTACAGGTCCAGAATTTTTTTTAGCTGCACAACTGGGTTTAAGGTCACTATCTAACAGTATTAAAAGTTTCAGTAAAGGTTTTTATGGACTTAAATACAAATGAATCAAGGATATTCAAAGTGATAAATGTATGGGTTTGTATGTGTTATCCCTAAAGTATTAATCTTAGTTGAGGTATGCATTTCCGGAGAATTTGGGTCTGGAGAATTTGGTTTGTGTGTATGTACGCAATGTATTGTAACTCAGACGTCAACACTTTAACACTTTTACATCATATGATGTGAATGCTGACCCATGGTTTTGCTGTCTTTGCTAGTAGGCTTGATAATGTACAACTTAAATTAAAAAAATCTTTTCCCTCACCTTCTCTCCTTGTAATGAAGGCACGGAATCCCTTAAACTGTGAAAGCTGTCTTTAATGTGGTCCCTGCGTTTACGCTCCAGTGCGTTGTGATGTGCTCGCTTGTCTGCCTGTAATGAAAAGACAACGTTTACACAGGCAATAGAGAGGGCTTACTCCGCACACGCTAAAGGTATAAAAGCTACATGACAATGTAGCCACAATACATAATGAATTACTGAAAGGCTTGAACTTACACCGAAAGTTTCAGAGCTATGAATTGCCACTTTCTTCCTCATTGGTGATATAACTGTTTCACCATGAGAACAAACTTTTGCGCACCAAAGGGACTTAATGACCTCAACCTCACTGCCATTGAAAGATAGTGTCATAAATTAAACACAATGTGCATTCTTTTCCAGTAGAGAATATCCTGCGACTGATATAAAACTACTCAACCAAGTGATCATTACCTCAGACTGGACTGTGATGAGATAGACCACTAATTGATGTGATTGGGGACAGGACAGAAACCAAGTTAAATATCAGATGGAACAATTATTACTATTAACTACTGTTTTGCTTCAAGGTAAAACATTGAAAACGGTCAAATCTGACATAAATTTGCAATAATGGGTATTGCCTCAGAAACAACACAAACTATGATTATTTAATTTATTTTTATATTATTCTCACACAAGACAAATTATTCCCATTATATATATGAATTCTGAATTTGCATACTGAATTTAAAATCTTGCAAGCTGCTGTTAAATACCAGTTTGTATCACATTTTGTCACAATGCAAAGATGTCATGTAAACACTAAAAAGCAATGCAAAAATCCCGCCAGAATGATGGTTCTTCAAGGAAAATAAGACTGTGACAGAAAATATTTTTTGTTATTCAAGTAGGCATTTTACTGTGTAACAGCAATTTGTGGCAAAAGATAGTCTGGCCCAGAACACAGTATTCATGTAAACTGTGGGTTTGCAGGCAGAAGCTGGAGATCTCTGCTTAATGAAGTGGGGGGATGGGAATCTACAGCTTAGAGAAATACTGACCAGATAGAGGACATGGCATTGGCTCAAATGATTACAAATACACTATTTGGCCAAAAGTATTCGCACACCTGCCTTGACTCGCATATGAATTTAAGTGACATCCATGGCATTGTCCAAAATGTCCAAATGGCATTTAGCGTAGCGCCAGAAATGTAACTGATTGGCTCTGTTTCAATTTTAATTTCATATTAGGCAAAATTGTGCATTCAGATTAGCTTGTATTTGCCATACAATGCGAGTTACAAGTATATTTCAAACGTAATTAATAGCAGGAAGGCTCCTGCGCTAATTGAATTTCTTGTAGAACATATATTACTGCTGTAAATTAACAAACTACGAGGTGTTCAGGGGGAAATAGATGTTAGGTCCAGAAACGACAAAACCATAAAACACGACTGCCCCTGTGTGGTTTGTAAGCAATACAGGCAGCTGCTCGACTGCATAAAGGTAATATAGAGGACGTTTTAGTAGAGTACCAAGTACTTTTTACGTATCAAATCCTGTTTTGCTACATAAGCTAGCTGGGTGTGATGTAAATGTTGAGCAGAACGGATTCTTACTGTTGGGAATTAAATAAGGAAGAAATACTTCAAGCGTCCCAACTTCTCCGTCACATATAGCCAGGCAGGCGTGGTGCCATCATAGTAAGGCGTACAAGAGAATACGATTAATCTGACTGATCGAAAGACAATCGATTAAAATGTCAACAGTTGATTTCAATACAGGACACGTTATCTCAGACACCCCAGGCTTTTCCTCGAATAAGCTGACCAAGCTAGCTAAGAGCTTAACTGCCTTCGATCTTCAGTGACATTTCCGAAAACTACCGCATGATATGTTCATCGTTGTGTTCGTATGGAACTCAATAGACGAGATAATTCATACTTTCCTACTGTTAACAGCATAACCGTGGCAAGAGTGACCAAAGTGAATTCTTTTAAGCAAGTTCATGTGTGACCACAGCCACCACCAATTTCGAGGTTTGTGGGGAACAAAACGAATGTCGATCTATCTGTACCGAACTATAATTTACACCCCAGCAATTCAGAACAGTAACGTAGCTTATTCTTAAACATTCTTCACCTGCTTGCTGGAAATTTGCCCGACTATTTGATATTTTGATAACCTAGCTAGCTAGCTGACACGGGTGGCGTAAATAAGCCAACTCGATAAAGTTGCTGTTTTGCTAACTGGCTAGCTGCCTCGAAGGGAAACTTAAGCACATACGTCGCTGTCGACTTCGATGTCATCGTTCTCACTCATTCTTCCGGTAAGGCGTATTAGAAAAAAAAATCAAAACAAAGTGTATAACCGGTGTACAGCCAAAAAGCAAATTCTAAAATCTAAGCCTGTGGCTCTGCTACAGCAGAGGCATGACGGAATAAACGGTCTCTTACACGTGATTCACCTACACATGGATTGAAAAACACATTGCGCATGCGCCTTAACTTCAGTGTCTGGGAATTGTAGTAATATGCCGTAGCGCCCAATGAGCAATGACGTTTTATTGCCATGATGGTTCCTTATCAGGATTCGCACTACAATTTATACAACGTCTCACTTTTAAAAAATGATAGCCATTGGTGAAATACAGTACGATCTTTGAAGTATTACTATCTTTTGTTCCTGCTGTACAAGTCTGCGAAAGATTTGCAGCCATTTAGGGGCATTTATGGGGTCTGAGTCACACCTCTATTTCAATTCAAACACATATGCGGGCTTGATTCATTCTCCCAAAGCTTCAAAACAGAGTTTTTTGTTGTTGTTTTTTTGGATTGGTAGGTCCTCTCATGAGACAAAAAAAACACACGTTGATTTCATTCGTTGTATTGTACCAACCACATATCATTAACACTATTTCATGTCGCTGCGCTCGAAATTTGCAAATGATTTTTTAGCATTCTCAAACTTACAATATGTTCAGGTAGATGGCAAATACATGTTATTATTTCATTCTGTGTTCCGTTGTTTCACTTGCCCTTGTTGAAGGCCTCAGTGTTTTGTCAAGTGTTTTGTCAAGTGTCAGTCTGTATATTATTTTTGTTCTGATAACATCTTCACAACAACATATACTAAATGTACCAAATGAGATTTCATACAATTATATTCATTTTAGTAATCATCAAGATATGGAAAATTAACCAAAAATCAGGATTTTGTAATGGTGTAGTACATGATGACAGATGTGGCTCAGTCAGGTAAGCTGTGTACTGTCCAAACTGCTGTTGTATAGTCTGACAGCAGTGGGCACAAAGGAGCATCTGAAGCATATTATATCAGTAATGGTGGTTTGATTTATGACTGAATTATTTTTCATTTGTTGACATAATTCAAGCTTTATTATACAGTCTATCAGAATGATATAGCGGGTCAATCTGACAAGGGTATCAAGTTATTACAAGCTTATCGTAGTGCCAAGGTTGCACTGCCAGTCAATTGTGCTTCCATGATGTCCAGATGAGTAGATCAGCTAGCGTCCTTTATTGTAGTACTATAGAGCATGGTAGGGTATTTTTAAGGTATTTTTTTCAAATTGTAATATCTGTTGTGGTGCAGGTGGCATGGCTGCACAGTGGTTCACCCCTTGGCCTCACAGCAAGAAGGACTTTCATACCCTTTCATTGTGGAGTTTGCATGTTTACCCTTTGTTTACGTGGGCTTCCTCCAGGTTCTCTGGCTTCTTCCCACAATCCAAAAACATGCAGAAGGTTAACTATATCCAAAATGTTGTGTGAATGAGAGAGTGAATGGTTGTTTGTCTCTATACATACCCCTGTGATTGACTGGACACTAGTCCAGGGTGTAACCTGCCTCTCACCCAATGACAGCTGAGAGAGGCTCCAGCCTCCCCCTGGCCCTGAGTGCAGGGTAAACGGTATAGATAATGAATGAATGTTGTACAGTTCAGTACCATCCAAATACAACAGCAAACGATTCAAAACCACATGATTTTTTTTTTCAGGAGTATAATGAGTGATATCCTTGTTAATAAAAAACTCAAGTAATAATAAAGTGTTGCCAAAGCAGCATTTCACTTTGGGCTGAGCTAAAGTTATTACAATAAGTAAAATAAAAATGATATTATTGTATTATTTATTTTAAAATAAAATATTATACATTACAATTACTCAGCTCTTCTGGCAAATGATAATGAGGCCAGATGTTGGTGGAGCTCCACCCTCCAGCCATAGCTGCCTTTGCCACCAGAGGAGCTTGAAATAGCTTCTGCAAAAAACTTTGACTTCCTGTCAACCTGCTGCAAACACCGCAAATCTCTGTGAGGAATTTTGTGCAAGAAAAAGCACAAATGATCATACTGTAATTTTCTGTTGTACATTGTAAAACTGTCTAGATAGATCTGTAAGGTCCCCATCTATGGTAAAATTAGCTAACAATAAGCATGTACAGAGAGTCAGTTCAAAACTTAACATATTTTTATATAATCATAATAGTGAGAAGTGAGAAAGAACTGCAGAGACTATTGGACATAATTGATGAAGAGAGTAAAAGAGTTAGGCTCAAAATCAAGAAAACTTAAAATATGGTAATCTCCAAGAAGCAAGACACACCAACATGCAACATCAAACTCAAGAATTACGCCTTAAAACGAGTTGAGAGCTTATAAATAAATCTCAGCATCTACTATTGGCAATGTTGGATAATACATCAAAGAGATAAAGCAAAGAAAGGCAAAGAAAGCTTTTCAAGGACCCGTCAAAAATCCTTTCACTCTCTTAAGACCAGAAAGAGACTATTGGATTTTAAAATCATTCTCATCATGAATTACAGCAGTGAAACTTGACCATCAGCAAGACAGCAGTGAATACCGTTAACGCAGCAGAAATGTGGTTCCTCTGAGAGATGCAAAGAACATCTTACATTCAGAGAATAACCAATGCAATGGAGCTGAGATGAGCAGGACAGAGGAGAACCCTTTACCACGACATCAGGAGAGAAAAGGAATCATTCTTTTTTCATATAATGAGGAAAGAAAAGTTAAAACACCTAGTCCCCTCAGTACACATGAAAAGAAGTTACTGATTTTGTTTAAAGCAAACTAAATTTGTTGGTAGTCATTACACAAAACTTGTACTGCAATAGTGTTTTAATTCACAGTCATCTCTATAGTTAATAGCTTTATAGTTTTTTGGTCATTCTCAGTGAGATTAAAATTTTATACACAAAAGAATTGTCATATGAATATCTGCATTTTAGGGTTTGTCCTCTTCAGCAAGATACAATTAGAATGTTATCATCTAACTGTGGTTCTATGACACGAGAGAATTTTAATCTGTGTCCTTTGTTTGATCATTCTATAAAAGAAAAGCAAAATACAGAACAATAAAGACCACATTCATTTTTTTTCTGAAAAGTATTATGATGCAGAAAATGCATTCAGTCTCAACAAAATATATATCTACTGCTCTGCTAGCACTTTGTTATGCATGACGATAGTTTTTAAAACAAATTTGTTTTAAGTTATCGGGTGTAACAGCTCTCTCTATATATCTTATATCATAAATATCTTACCCTTTTCCTTTTGGCTTTTCCCTTCAGGGTTTGCCACAGCGAATCAACCTCCTCCATCTCACCCTATTCTTCTACCAATATTTTCACTGTCCCTCCTCTGTACATGACCAAAGCATCTCAGTCTGGCCTCTCTGACTTCATCTCCAAAACATCTAACATTTGCTGTCCCTCTCATTCTCATTCCTGGATGGACTCACCATCCTCGTCACTCCCAAAGAGCACCTCAACATCTTCATCTCTGCTACCTCCAGCTCTGCTTCCTGTCTCTTCCACAACGCCACTGTCTCCAAACCAGGGATGGGCAAACTTTCTGACTCGTGGGCCACAATGTATTCCAAAATTTGACAGGGGGGTCAGGCCAGGAACAGATGAATGGGGTGTTTGTGCGAACTAAAATACAACAACATAGACCGAATAGAAGTACATTTGGAAGCTTTTCACAAATTTGAACGCCAGCAAAAAACTTGCCTTGGTACTTGACTCTTGCTTTGCAGTTTTTCGATCACAATTTTTTCGAGTTTTTAAGTTAGCATTTTCCCCCTGAGATGATTATGCCCATTTTTGGGTTGAGAGTAATAAAAAACACACCAACGAAGCTCAATGTCTATAAGGAGTGTGCCATATATCGGGGGAATGCAGGTAAACCAGAGAAAATATCAAATGAATTAGGTTTAATTATAATAAAATTTCAAGTTCACAGGCCGGATTAAAAAGCCTAATCGTATATGGCCCACGGGCCATAGTTTGTCCATGTCTGCTCTAAACCATACAACATCACTGGTTACACCACTGTCTTGTATACTTTTCCTTTCATTCTGGCTGATACTCTTTCATCAGATATTACCCCTCAGACTTCTCTCCAGCCATTTCTTCCCCTCTTTTTCATATTCTCAATTGTTCTGGAGTGTTGACTCCTACTTAAAATCCTCCACCTTCTTTATCTCTACTCTCTGTAGCCTCACCGCTTCCCTTGGGTTCCTGTCATTCACACACGTATTCTGTCTTGCTGCGCCTAACCTTCATTCATATACTTTCCAGATAACACCTCCATCTTTTGAGATTTTCCTCCACTTGCTCCCTGCCCTCACTACAGATCACAATGTAATCTGCAAACACAATGGTCCATGATGATTCCTTTCTAATCTCATCTGTCAGTCTGTCCATCACCACTGCAAACAATTTCGAACTCCATTCATCAGGCGTCTTCTTACTCTCCTGTTATATAATTTAACTAGAAAATATACTGCTTTCTCTTCCATACTTCCACAGGTGTATCATCAGGACCAACTGCCTTTCCACTCTTCATCCTCTTCAATTCCCTCCTCACTTTACCTTTACTAGTCTTTGCTACTTTTTGGTCCACAATAGTCACCCCTTCTCCCCTTCTCTCTCTTCAATTTTCCTCATTTATCAGGTCTTCAAAGTATTCTATCCATCTTCCCGTCACTCTCTAACCATGTGTCAACACATATCTCCATCTATCCTGAATTGTTCGAACCTGCTGCATGTCCTTCCCATCCCATAATTGTCTCCCATATCATATATAGAAGAAGAATGAACGTATACTTTATTAATCCCTCGTGGGGAAATTTGTTCTCTGCATTTAACCCATCATGGATGAACCATGAGCAGTTGGCTGCCGTCTACTGGCGCCAGGGGAGCAGTCAGGGGTTCTGCGTCTTGCTCAACAACACTTCGACACACTAGGAGGAGTGGGGAATCGAACCAGGAAGGTTCGGTTCCAAGACAATTGCTCTACCTCCTGTGCTACGCCGCCCCAATATTATTATTTATATATATATTATCTTATATATAATTCATATATCTGAGGTCTGTTATAAAATGTAAAAATGCAGCAAGAATAAGTCAACCTTTACCTGTATATAACAATATCATGAGAGTAATTCCAACACTTCAGATGACATTACAAATTCTCCTTGTATTTATCCAACACATGAGAAAAATAGAACTGTGCTCTGACTAGCAAAATATGTACCAACACACTTATACTTGCATGTGCAGAAGTATATGACAAATCTTCAAACTAATAAAGATCTTCAAGTTAACTTGCTTTTTGACAAATGCATTTCAACTGCATTTTGTGACAGTTGAAAGTTACAGAAAAATTGAGGTATCAAGAGAAATGCCACAATGAACATACCAGAAGCCAACATGGGAATAGAAAGGACTAAAGAAAGTCTTGTCAATGGAAGCATGATCTGCTTCTCAGTGCATTCTTCGCTGACCATTATCATCAATACCATTGCTGTTATTATCATCATCATTGTGATGATCTCGCTAGGATGTATCCTGGAGCTCTCCAAAAATAAGAGCCATTTTGCTGACGCCAAGTGGAAAATCTGTATTTTGAATGCACTTGTCTGATCGAGTTTCTTATCCTTGTAGCATCTTGATGACCACGTTTCAGTATTGCTGGTCTGGGTGTTATGTCCTTGCTGCTTATCATTTACGGCCAAAGTCTCCCTGATCTGGGGAACCCTGTACTATATACCGGCATCATCACTGCTCTCGACCTACTCTTGTGCCTTGCGGTCACGGTATCATAATCAATAACTACAGACCAAAGTACACATCGGTCTTACTGAGATTGAGTCGTTTTCCACTTAAACTCCAGTCATTACAACCACATGAAGAACTGGTATTGTTTTTGTTTTACAATTGTGAGTGAATGAAGTATTAGAAAAGAGGACAGAAAGGAAACTTGCTCAAGGTTAGAAAATGAATAAAAACGTTTATTAAAGGAAAAAAACAACAGGAACAAACCTAGATCACCTTGAACACTGGTACTGTCCTTGTAAGTTGCAGGCTTGATAAATGCGCTTGACAGCCGTGGCAAAACTGTTGGCGCTTTTTTGGTTAGGACCCAAACACAACCACACAGGAGATGGGGAAAAGTGTAGTGCCTATGGAGCTTTTTATTGCTGGATGAAGATTAAAACAAAAAAACACACTGGACTGGAAAAAAGAAAATAACACTCCCAAAAAGTGCACTGCGTCGGCAGGTAAGTAGCAGCACTGCAGGGATCGGATCTCATGAAACTATGGGAAGATCCTGGAAGGCAGGGGGGGCGATGGTGAGGCCAAAGGGCATGACGAGGTACTTGTTGTGGCCTCTGGGTTTCTTTAAGTCTAATCTCCCTTACTTTTGCGTTTGAGATGGTAAGTGCTCCGGAGGTCCAACTTTGTGAAGATGGTGACCTCCTGGAGAGACTTAAAGTTGGAACCGATGAGGAGTAGTAGGTACTTGTTCTTCACCGTGATATTGTTGAGACCCTAGTAATCGACACAGGGCCAAACCCTGCTGCCACCAGGGACTGATTTGGACGGATGACAGCCTCCACCAAGCACTCAGTGATGTACTTGTTCATGGCTGCCTTCTCAGGAAAGGACAAGCTACAAAGCAAACTGGTTGGGAGAGGCGAGCCAGGGAGGAGCTTGGTGGCAAGTTTGAATGGTGGAATGGGGGGGCAGAGAGCAGGCCTGGTCCTTTCTAAAAGCCTCCTCCAGGTTATAGTAGCCAGTGGGAACTGTAGATAGGTCGGGTGGAGTAGCGGGGACAGCTGATGGACGGGAGAAGCTATGGGCGGTACGGAAGCAGTGGGCGTAGCAGGCGGTCCTCCAACTCAGGATGTGACCAATCCCATAACCCAAATGGGGAACATGCACGGCCAACCAGGGCCAGCCTCGAATGAGAGGCGTGTCAGGTGATTTCAATACAAAAAAGCGAATCTCCCCCACATGGTTTCCTGAAACAGTCACTGTGAGGGGATGCGTATAATAGACAGTAGGGCCAACATTGTGCCCATCTAGAGTAGGAGCAGACACGAGAATGTCGAAGGTGAACAGAAGAACATGGCCAAGATCCTCTGTTGGGGCTTTAGGATTCAAGTGCAACCACACAGGATACAGGAAAAAGGTGTAGTGTCTCGGGAGGGATTTATTACTGGACAGGAGAAAACAAGTAAAGAAACAAAAAAATTTTTTTTGTTGAGCGTAACAAAAATTTTCGACTTAGAAAATAGATACTAGTTCACAATAGGGTGGCTTTCTCATCTGGGCAATGTGGAGCATCTTGTTGTTTGTTATGAGTGCTGTGGCAGTCGGGGAGAAGCTGCGGACAGTAGTTACAGCAGATGCTGTGACCGCAGCAGCTTTGATGCCACTGATAGGTTTCACACTGGGATATATCATGTCCAGAGCATGCCGGCTCAGTCATCAGTGAATAAATACACCTCTTTTAAAGAAGCATGCTCCTGTTTCCGTTTAGTTTTCAGTGTCAAGTAAATGTTTCTAATTTTGGACATTTTAACCAAGCCCAATGTTCAGTTTTAGTTTGCTGTTCTAGAATGTTCCCCATTTCCATGCCGCTTTCCAGAATGCCCTTTTTCAATTTGTTTGGGGAATAATCTCGTTGTTTACTCAAATTATCACTTTGCCACAGCGAAAAACATTATTCTCACAAAGTACTTAGAATTAATATGTGATGAAAAATTGAGGCCCAGCATTTCTTGTAGATATAGACTTAATAAAATGTAAATTTTCTCAAACCCAAGTTATTTTTCCCAAAAGCATCTAACTAAATGCACTGTCATATTTCCCCTAACATTCAGTTACACCATTTCCATGGAAACAGGCTGTCAAAACACAATCTTAGTGTGGCCATCTTAAAGGTGGCCGACCCTCCGCAGGTTTCGGGGACCATTGTTTCTCTTTCCTATGGCTTTGTAAATATTTCAGTGTATTGAGGCCCTTCTTCTGATTTTGTGCATGAGATGCTATAGCTGATTGCTATAGCTGAGCAATCAGCTGAGGGTAAATGTCACAGTTGATTGTGTGTCTTGTCAGTAAGAATGGGATGGGTGATGGGTGAATGAGTGGTAGTGGTTGGGGTTGTATGTTACAAATGAGAATTTTAACAAAAAGAACACTGATAGCAAATTCTTTAATAATAATGACTGTATGAGCATATAGAAGAGTTTAATTTACTTCCTTTAGAAATGTCAATGACAAACTTATTTCAGAAATATAAAACTGTGACACAAATGTTTTGCCTTACAAAATGACTATATTCAACAAGTCTGAATGTATTATGTTACTCTATGTTAGTACAAAAAAATCCAATCTGGTAGAGCTCCCAAATATTCCAGTCTGCTCCCTGCAGTAATCCCACGGCTGGACCATGTTCATTTTGTAAGACAGAATCTGAAAAAACATTCATATATCCATTCCCAAATAAAGTACTGATAGAAAAAAAAAAAGCTGACATAGATTTGACTGATTGTATCCTAAATTTTGTTTCATCTTGCACACAGGATCACTGAGGGGTTGGAGGC
This sequence comes from Fistularia tabacaria, assembly GCA_901007705.1. Classification (NCBI taxonomy): domain Eukaryota; kingdom Metazoa; phylum Chordata; class Actinopteri; order Syngnathiformes; family Fistulariidae; genus Fistularia; species Fistularia tabacaria. The sequence continues at coordinate 101,484 of CAAKHD010004644.1, forward strand.
AACCTCAGCTGACACTGACCGATGGGCAGGTACACCTGTCAATCACAGGGCCTCATTTAGTGACATAAAACCATTCACTACCATTCATACCTTTGGGACATTTTAGAGACTTCCATTCACTTTTTTTAGATTTTTAAAGGAAGCTGGAGTACCTGGAGAGAGCCCATGCAGGCTGGGGGAGAACATGGAGAATCCACACAGAGAGAACCTGGTCAGAATCAAAGTAAGATCCTGTTTGCAGTGAGAGGGCCAACCATCACAACACCATGCAGTTGGGCTCCTCAAAGGAATCTAAAAAGCTCACTATTTCAACACTCAGGTTTTTAATCTTTCATTATAACAAGGAATATTGAAACTTTTGAAAGAAATCAATCTGATTTAAAAGTAGAATAAAAATGATTTGTACACCTCAAATATTATCTAATCAAAGTGATCAAACTGTATATACATAGCAAATTTAACTTAACTCTTTACACATATTAAAATACAATCTTCACAAACAAATAAATCAAGAAAAAGGTAAATGATCAATTTTGTAGTCCTAAAGTAAACCCAATGGAAAAACCAACTAAACACAGACATTGCACCAAGCTGTATATATTTCTCTCTGTTAGATCGTCCCAGACGCTTGTATAGGGTCATATACAACTTGCCTGCAGTATCATCTCAACTGTTGTGGCAAAGTGAAAAGTTTTTCCCCAAGAATATTGGAAGCATCAAAAGACGCCATAGCTGATCAACAGCATTATCGACACAAATAAATTAAACACACATTTTACAATCCCATTAACACCTAAAACATATCTTAGCAACCAGAACAAATGAAAAATGGATATTATTTCTTTGTGTCAGACAAAACCATACATATTTTCACTAAGCAGTGAGGGCATTGACTGTAAATGACATTCAGCTTTAATTTTCCTTATTTCAGATATAATTGATAACAGTGCATAGATGTGGAAAGCTAAGGCCATTGGGGGCATGAGTATGAAGGGATGGAATGTTGAGAATGCAGAGCTGAGGCAATTCATTTTGAACGTTTGCCCTCAATTAAATGAAACACTGAGTGAACTATTGGGTGGATTAGCAGCTTTAAGCTGTGTACTGGAATGGACATAGTAATTATTTAAAACAATACAATAAGATTCCATTCATAGTCACAAAATTATTTGTGTTGTGAGTATGTGACTGGGACAACAATCAAGCATTCCTGGTATTCATGCATCTTTGCAACTGTGCAATACATGAACAAAGAAATGAATAGAGAACGATAAGCTCTCAAAATAAATTTTACAGCTTTACCCGTCAGATTAAAACAGTAACTTTTTTCCAGCTAAAACAGCATTCAAGGTGTATTCCCTTCAACACCTCTACTGCCTTGTTTCTCTTCTGCATTGTCGAACTGAGATTCAGACAAAATACATGTCATGTGAGAAGTCATATGCATGTATGTACACGTGAATCCTTTTTCATGATTACCATGTGTTTTCCTTTGGGATGATCAGAGGAACTAGCTGACACAGCTTTGTGTGGTGACCTCTCAGTGGGGGGTGACAGACTCTTAAAAGGCATCCCACCATTCCAGGCTTGCGGCATTGCTGGTTGTCTCCAACATCTGCTGAGCCTCAGCAGTTTCAGGCGTCTTTCAGCAATGGCATATCTGTAGGAAAACACTCAAAACTTGGTATCTGTGCAAAATAGGGATCATAATTTAGTTACAGGAGTCTGACTGATGTGGGCCTTACGGTAAGAGCAGTCCACTTCTGAATCCAACAGAGTCGGGCTGTGGTGGTCAATGCCTGCATGTCCTCTTTGTGAAGATGGAGGCGCTGCGGCACATGCATGCTCTGGAGCCCAGGTAGAGGATGATGGTGTTGGTGTTGAGGATAATGAAGGCGGTAATGGACGGACTACAGACACATCTGACTGCAGCGATTTGAGAGAGGAGGGCCGAGAGGGTCCAGCTTCTGGGACAGAGGCATGCTCACCCTGAGACAACACTATCTGGACATGGCACTCAGGGGTGAGAGCAGAGGCTGGACCACCAGTGCAACTCACAGCCTCTTCATATGAGGGGAGTGTTACCTGGACCCCTTCCACCATGATTGACACAGGCTGGCCAGACACTCCCTGATCACGTCTAGGATTGGAGTACAAGAGGATTATTACTTTGTTACATTTGTACGTCTTTCTCCGGTTTCCATGAATGAAAATATACAAATGAATCAATTCTATGTTAAAATTTCATGGAACATACCGATGGAAGGACTTGAGTTTTGGCTGCAAAAGAACAAAAAGCACCACCAGGAGCAGGACAAAGGCCACTGAGCTGGCTGTGGACAACATGATGGACAAAGCAGGCATCCCCAATGGTAACATTGGATTGTGGTCTGGGAGATAATTGATAAATACATTTTATTATATTGAGCGGGTATGTTTCATTTCTTAAAAAGTGGTCATACATTAGACTCACAAAAGTGTTTGAAAGTGTATGCCATTTTATCAAGACTTGATAAATTACTTAAGTTTGATCTGAACAAATCGGGACATCCTACAAACCAAGACAATGTGTCTTGGACAGAATCTGTGAAAAGCTCAGTGCGATGTTTTTTTTTCCATTAAATTGAAGGATGAAGCATGGGCCAACATAGAACTGAATAGCAGGACAAAGTCAAATAATTATTTTTACTCTTCTAACCAAATGTTTCTTCTTTCCTTATTTTGAACTTTTTGTCTTTGTAGGAATATGCAAGTATATTCATGGTGACAATCACTAATGTCTTAATTTTTTGTGCATATGTTGACAAGGGGCAATTTTCAGCTGTGGATTGAGGTTATCTATTAAAATAAAAGGTCTCTTCAGACAGCTTTACCTTGCTCCTGGACACAGTTGATCTGCAGCAGGCTGTCCCAGTCCCCAAACTGGCATGTAAGATATTTGTAGTCCCCCCTTAGGACATAGCCTTCATCACAGAAATATTCAATCACCGTCCCATGGGAAAATTTTCGGCATGGGGAGGGATGGCACATGTAGCCCCCGTTCTCCGGCTGATAAGGAAGCTGGCAGACTGGGAAGAAAGAAAAAGTGCTACTACATGTCTATTCTTCTCATGACAATTGGACTTGATTTTCTTCCCTTGAAGACATTTCACCTCTCATCTAAGAGGGTTTTAATTAAATGGACTGTGGGGAGTTTCCAATTTTTTTAATGATTTTTATATATTATTTTATATTCGGAAACTCTCCCCAGTCCATTTTAACTGGAAAAAGCCTCTTGGATCAGAAGTGAATAGTCTGCAAGGGAAGAAAATCAAGTCCAGTTGCCACAAGAAGATTTTGCAAAGAAAAAACCATGACCTGGATGACTGAGAAACTCCATAGACATACATGTCTATTGTCCAATGAAGATTAAGCAAGTCCCAAACAGTGTCCCGCTGGCTTTATGTGTGTTAAAACTACTACATTTAAAAACCTATATTTTGTGAGGATAGCAAAACACAATTGTTTCCTTATCCCGGCTGCTGGGTCTTTATTTAAAGGCAAATAAGATTTCCTTTGCCCTTCATGATTATGACCAGAAAGATTAGGCCCAAAGGTTAACGTTACACTCAGGTGTGTCTTTACCGCTGCTGTGTATACAATGTGGTGGCTCAGATGACCAATGTCCTGGTGCAGTGCAAGTGAGGATGCTCGATCCATCTGGCATGTAACCGGGATCACAGCGGTACTCGAGTACGGTGCCCACAGGAAAGGAGCTGCTGTTGGTCTCAGTCAGATTGGATGAAACATGTTGCTCCATGAGAGGCCTCATACAACCTTTTAAAACCGCATAGATGGTATTGTCAAATACAGAAGCTTATCTTTGCTTAAAATTCTCAATTGCAGACAGGTATAACAACACACAAATCAAAGATAAGAAATGAATGTGGCAGACGCCAGTTTCAAGTCCGACCAACCTTGACTGACACAGCTGATCTGCATGGGGCTGTCCCACTGCCCATCTTGACATGTCAGGTATTTATACTCTCCCTTGAGAACGAAGCCCGTCTCACAGAAGAACTCAATGATAGTGCCATGGGAAAACATTCGACAAGGTGATGGGTGGCAGATATAACCCCCATTCTCTGGTTTGGACAAGGGCAGACATGCTGTGGGAAAATCAAGACATCAAAAAAAAATCATAACATGTGCCAACAAAAAACTGAAAGTGCTAAAATTCAAGCAATATAAATACTACATGATTTAAGTATGAAAGATCCATACATTTTTAACAAAATGTCTTACCACCACTTCGTATACACTGAGGAGGTTCTGAGGACCATAGTCCCAGTGCGGTACAGGTGAGTCTGCTGGGCCCATCCGGTAGGTAACCAGGGTCACAGCTGTACTGAAGAACTGTGCCCACAGGGAACAAGCCCCTGTTGGTTTCTGTTAGGTTAACCCAGCTGTTTTGGACCATGTACGGCCTCACACATCCTGTCAAGAAAAGATAGAATCTGAAAAGATTCTAAGAAACCACCTAGTTTTTACAAGAAATTATGCAGCAAATGTTTTGAGCTAATATTCTTGTAACAAAAAATTGATGCAAGTAAATAATGATCCACCAATAATACCACTAAACACTAGAACCCTAAGAAGCAAGAAGACAAAAAACTGTTCCTGACTTGATACCAAAAAAAATTCAGAACCTTATGAATGTTAGATAGTAGTTATTATGTCTCTTTTTTAAATCTTGTACATACATTTGCCGGAAAAAGGGCATATACCTTTTATATTTAGGAAGCCCTTTATTAAGTTTGTTGGCAGCTGTTGGAAATATCTATAAGAAATCTTGTGTCTCAGTGCCCACCAAGGTAATATATTAAAGTTGGCTCAGGATTTCGGGTAACATTACTGTCTCTACTGCGGATTGATGATTTCACAGTTAACGAATCACTCGTTAACTGTGAGGCTGAAGCACTAAACATTGAGCACCTGGTATTGGTAGGTTACAGAACCTGGTATTCCCAAGCTGTCTGCTGTCTTGCTAATTACTTGCCAGTTTACAGCCATATAATTTCTGAGAGTTCATTTATATTTTTTAGGTAATTTCTCATTGAACTGTTAGGGAATCTCTTAGTAGCTACACATAATACTTAAAGTAATCGTATGCTCAAAACAAGAAACTAATTGATGTTGCTGTGCCCTACATTACCACAATAACCACTATGCCCTCATTAATAAAAAAGAATTAGGATAATTATCATTCCTCCAAGGTCATTACATATTCAATTGAAGACAATGGCAGTAAATTAAAGTCATATGTGCTGATGTAGCCTCTGATTTGGCTTTTATCAATTTATGATACGTGACTGCATTAGTATGAATAACAAAAATGATCTAAAAAATAATAGAATAGTGACAAAACATGAAGCAATATTGTAAAAGTGTGCTGCACAACTGGTTTGGTTTTATTAACACCCTGTTAACCCTCCATCACGTCACTTGTCCACTGAGTGCTAAAATATTAGTAATGTTAATTGTTTCTCATCAGCAAAGAAAACACAAATTCATACAATGCAAACAAGGCTCATCAAGCTTTGTCATAGGTGAGACTGTATGGAAAATACTCCTTACCCAAGCCTTGTCCAGTGGACACTACCGTCAGTTCCAGCAGCAACAAAAATGGCCATTTTCTGGCTGCAATGTGGGCCCAGCAGGCTTTCGATGAGATGTTATACTCTGTCTTTCCATCGCACATCTTCCCCTGCAGAGACAATTCACCCTGTGACAATAACAATGAATACGTTATGATGTGAAAATGATCTGCATGTTGGGGCAGATATTTGACTGCCAAACCAGAACAGATGCCAGCGACAAGGTGCGAAAAACAAGTACACAGTGACACAATAACAGGTCAGAGTGAGCGTCTAAAGAAACAATGGTATTTGCAATGTAGCGTTTAATAAAACAAACAACTTATTTTGACTATTTTTAATTAACGTGAGTGTTTTGTCATGACGTTCGTTTCAAATCTCTCAAAATAAACGATACATCTCGTCCAGCCTGTCTCATGTCTAAGCGGTACACACCTATTCTAAGTGCTACTTGATTAGCCCAGGTTTGTTGGCATGAAAACGCCAACATGAAACTCCGTAGAAACAAGACCAGAGTCCTGATCGTCTTTCTGGGGTTGTTGATATCTTCATTAGACAAAAAAACACCAAAACAAGTTATCATTTAATGTAACTGACAGAATTACACACCCGAACCGGTTTTCATTATTACCAAAACGTTTAGCTACTCCGCATCGTTAATAGCTACCTAGCATCCGAGGAGACGTTAATCAATACTGGCCTCTTAGCTTGCTAACGGCTTGACTGTTGGCTTAACCGAATATGTTTTGATGGTACCTACCAAAGAAAATGCCACGAATTCGCAAGTCTTCCTTTCTCACCCTTGAGATATTTACCCCCAATATCCCAGCCCACAGAATACATTAACTTTGCGGCATACCTCCCAACAAAGAATAATCGAAAGCAGCTAAGCGCTGAAAAATAGCTATCTAGCGCGTATCATCCCAGCCACTCGACAGCAGCAACAGCTGGGCTAGCTCGATTCACACTGTATCCATAGTAACGAATGCATATTTACAACATCCGGTAGCGTTTGCGTCTGTGGTTCCCAAATTTAAGCTAAAAACGTTGTAATGTTGTTTTTTTTTTCAACGGCGCGTGGTAAACCTAGCATTAACTATTAAAGTTATACGTCGTTTACATCTATCTATCTTATGAATCATGGAAATCACCCGTGGTGTTTTTGATGACATTTCACACCCCGCGTCGAGTGAACAAACAGGGAGCCGAGTTTCCAGCGTGTCAATGCCGCACTGTGACAGGCGACGTCCCGCAAGTCCCTTCGCTCTTGAAGTCTTGACCATTGATGCTGCTGACCTTCAGGTAATTATTTAAGGATCATGCAAACACAACCAAAAAACAACTTAGAACAATAAATTATATTACATGTAAACATTCGACTCAATTCCCTTAAGAGTCCCAGCAATTCAGAAGATAATGCAATCGGCTCCTGTCTCAGTCTTCACGCAGGTTAGTATGTGTATAAGGTATTGGGGACTGTCACACATTTTCATGTCATTCAGGTTATTTTTCCAGAATTGTTCTAAAGGATGTGTTGTGTTTGAGATGGCTGTGATGCTGATACAGACGATAAAGGAACCGGAGATCTTAAACTCCAGAGGGCCATCGAGGAGATGAAGAGACTTGATGCAATGCTGTCTACAGCTCTCTGTAAAGAAAAAGAAGTCAAGCGTCAACGGAGACAACAAAATGCCCAAATTTGGCACGAGCTCCTGGTGGGCTTACTGTTGCATTAGTCTGTGCAGCACAGCTTTACATCAGTGGTCTTTGACAAATGTGACTTATTTTTTATTACTCGTGTGTATTTTTTTAAGGCGAATATGCCGGAGGGTCGCTCAGAATGTTCTCACGAAGCGTTAAATACAAGGTCATTTTTGGCTTTGGGATCGTCCGTTGGTAAGCAGCATCACCAAGATCAGCGATGGTACTCCCATGCAAGCAGTGGACGTCAAATCATTTTATTTTTTTTTAAGGGCCAGAACTGGAGGATCAGCTTGTGTCTGTTTTCAAAACCCAGGTGCTCGACATTGAGTGTGACAGAGAAAGACTACACGTGAGTCAATGTAAGTTTTGTAGAAAAAACGAACAAACTTCCAGTTCAATAGTTGTCATACCTGAACTGTACTCATGGTGGCGCGATTGACTTTGGAAACATGGACCTCTCACTTTTCTACGCGGTTCCGGGCGGGAGTAGTGTCTTAAAATCACTGATGGCATGCTTTAAACTAATTAAATCAAAATGTTCTAATTTTTTTTTCTAAATAACCCAATAAAACCAAAACAATAAAGACATTTCAGTGTCTGCAGTACATAATGTTAAAAAATGTCTCACTTTGATCCCTGCAGCTCATGCATAGAATAATAAATTAAGTGTATGTCTCAACATTTCATTTCAGGATTACTATGGCTGGTGCAGTCTCTTTGATTGACTTAGAAGCCAAAATAAAAATTTTGAGCTTGTTTACCCCAAAAATTCAGGCTCAATTCTTTATCATTTTTTTTAAAATATTTCTTCTCTAAAATGTAAACTGTGGTATATCTGACAGGTGAAAATAGGCTAGACAGCAGAGCCGAATCATTTGAGGCAGGCACTGAGGAGACAGAGGAAAAGCAATTTGAAGGTAGACACTGTGGAGCTTCCAAAGGCAAGCAAAAACAGAAGGACTTTGTCAAGAGAAACATTGAGGTATGTAAAAGTTCAAACTTCGCCAAATGTAGTTTTGGGATACATTGCATGACTGAGAGCCAGTCTACACAATGTTTTCAGAGTGAAGGAAATTTTTGTCTGAAGAGGGCCATAATTCAGACCAAATGGGGGCAAGACCGAAAAAGATGAAATGTGCTGCAAATAACAATTTTGAATGTCTTATTGTTTTTTCTCAAATGTGTGTGTCGATAGCTTGTGAATGGCAAGGGGGGCCAAGTGCTTTTGACACAGGCAGAGAGAGAGCGTCTGGCTCAGCTCCTCCAAGAAACAGATGAAGAGGAAAAGGACAGTGCCAGAGGCGCCGACAGCGAGGTAGGCTGACATGAATCACTAACAGGCAACATATGCTGTAGGACTCTTTCTTTTTTTTCAAATTCCTTAATGCTTCCCCTGGCATCCCGAGAGTCCCTCTGCCATTCTCATTGTGGCCTTGCAATTATAGCAACTCACATGTAGAATATTTATTTCAATTGCTGGGATTTCTATTCAAACTACTGGTTGACATTTTGAAAAGCACAGAGGCTCAATAGTCAATAGCTCAGCTTCACTTTGGTCAGATATGCATGTGCTGATGATTGCTTGGCTGTGGAGTCTTAGGGCAAGCCATCCTGACTACTCAAAGCTGTAAAAATTATGAACCAGATGCAGTTCACATGTTATAGATTCATTTAATAATCACGTTTTCCTAACAGTCCCCTTTGTGCTCTTTGAAATTCAGGAGCCATTGTCCTTTATAACTCCCCTTTTTAAAATGGTGCATGGAAAGGCAGTGTGTACTGATAAGCTAAAAGCTATGGAAATTGGATCCTCTCTTTCCCTTTGAGAACTTGTCAAGAACTCTGAACTATCTGCAGTAGTAGAAAATTCAACAGTGCACCCATCTACACCTTCCCAACCTAATTTTTTTTTTTTTTTTTTTGGTTTAATGAGCTTTAATAAGCCTTTTGGCAGCAATGAGACCAGTTTGAAATTAGATGAGATGAGGCCTGTTTGAAAGCAGGAGGGAACATACCTGCCTTTCACATAAGGTTCCATTTATCTTAACCCCAACAGCTCAGAATCCATTGGACTTTTCAATAGTTTTTTTTTTTAATTTATGTCTTTTTGCTATATGTATGACATTTGTCCTGACTTTTTGTATGATACTGTGATAATTGTGCTGACAGTTGCTAAAGTGAAAAGAGTGTAGACGTGCTGTTTCTTTTTTTTTTTTTCCAAAAATGAACGACTATGACAGAAGGAGGAAGTTATTTATGCCATCTGACTTTCACAGTGACTCAGTCCTAGCAGAATCTCTTGAGGCACATCAACCATGACCCTTTGCTCAGTGTTTGCTTCATACTGACATTTCTGACTCTGTTCATAGCTATCCCACTATGTTATGGTATTCTGGTGGCCTGAGCGAATAAATCTTTGAAACTTTTAACACCGCAGCTGTAGAAATATACATATTTTCTGACATGGTAGTCTACCTTATTTATTTATTGGCGGTACTACTGTTTTGGTGATACATTTAAAGTGATCCATCGCTGTGCCCTTTTTTCTTTTCCCTTTTCGTAACAAGCCTGTGCACCAACACACTTTTTTATGCAAGTCAAATGTATTACATGCCGACATACAGAACAAACAGAAGTCCATCTGAATCTTGAAACATGGAAACTCTGCCAAATTCCAAGTGAACTACTCTAATGGTTTGAATATTAGAGTAGGTATTATTACAAGTTACTGTATAGAATATATTCAGTAACTTATAATAATATAATGATATCTAAAAAATGATATCATATATACTATATATGATATCAATTTTTTGTAGAGCACATTTAAAAATAATTAAAGCAAGCTTTATGGATACTTTAATTTAAAGGATTGTATTTTTCTGATTGCAGTCCAACAAAAACAGCGGAATTACTAAAAAGACAAGACTGATAAGTGGATATGCGTCACTTAACAAGCTAATGCATGTTATAATCAAATTATATCATAAACAGAGTTTCATAAATATAAAATAAAAAAAAGTGGTATCATTTTGCAATCATTTTTGTCAGTCTCAGCTCTGTTTCGCATGTGTCTTTTCTATTATGATAGCCTCATTGCCAGATTGATCTCATCACCGTTCCCAAATGAGCTCACTAACAGCCAAGGAAATGTGGGGCGTTTGATGGGTATTACTTTTGCTGTAAGGAACATTTAATTGTACATCATTGAATCAGTTTAATATTGAACACCATAGTTTAAAACTCCTGAATAGATAAATCATGTTCATCAGCTTGAAATCAAATAATGCAGAACAAAACCTGACAGAAATGTAGAAGTTTATAAAATTTCCAGGCCTGATCAGGTCTAGTCCTAGTAGTGAGCTCAGCAAGTTCTCTCCGATCATTATCGCATTGCATGGATAGTGGGAAATAATGATTTCAAAGACAGAGATAACATTGCAGTTCTGTTCTGTGATAAAAAAAACTACAGTTGATAAATGTTAGAGGAAGAAAAACAAATGGTCTTTACCAAAATCCTCAATATTGGATGAGCCTGCCTGTTTTTATTTTTGTTTTTCTGTTTTTTGCCCTTTACCACTGCATAATCCTCTGAGATCATGCGAAATGATGTCAGAGGTAAAGAGGGAGAAAATAAAACAAAGCTTAAGGAGACGCACTGAAGTAATTTATGATTTTCCATTGTTGCAACTCTTAAGATAATGGTTCATGATATTTTAGCAGTCTTTTGGAAATGTAGTGTTTTCCATTTCCAAGTCCAATTGTATTCTCTGATAGGAATGCACCTAAGTCTGCCTGTAGGCTGAGCTACAGGCAGATCCCTTTCACTCAGATCTCTGTCTTTAACCCTGGTGAAGAATCGCCATTGGTTTTTTTACACATTTCTGCCATGTCTGCTGTTTGAGTAATATGTGGCAAAGTCATGGTACAAAACAACTGATATCAGAATTTCGGAGCCAAATCAGAAACTGATATAAGGAACAATCAATTGATTCAATTCTTCATAATTGAATTGTAAAGCTTTAAATGTTTATAAAACTACTTATAATGAAAAGTATCCATATGACTGTTCTATTCATCATATTATTTTTTTACTATATTGTTATTTGAAAGGATTTTAATGGTGTCATAGTTAAAGTGACTCAAAACATAATTCTGTTAAGTAGTGCGTAACTAAGAGTGATGCAGGATATCTATTTCATGTCAAAGGACATTATTTTAACATAAAAATACATGAATATGTTTTTGTTTGTGTAAAAAAGTCTTCAAGTTAATGACAAAAGTATTTCAGTAAGCATCCTAAATGTATCAAATGTTACAAGGTGTCATTGCATTGACGTTTACGTTTGATTGCTTGGTAGATGTTGGATTTTGGTTTGGAAACAATACAACTTAAAAACAACACACAATAAGTGTCAGTTATCATCATGGTCGGCATTGGAGATCCTGACACTGACATCAAAACCTCAATGTAACCAACTATCTATATCTGAACACTGATGTCAATATGATAGCCTGCCAGGATTTTTGATTTAACAAACGGATCAAATATTTACATCAGAACTATTGATGGTAATGTTTTATATTTGTCTATAGACCGTGATACTGAAATGTCTATGGTATCTGCCAAAAAAGGACTCAAAGACATGTTGATCCTGTCATGATCAGTTTGTCTCTGAAATGAAATTTGTAAAATAAAAATTAGAAGTAGAATTTTAATGGAATGGTTTCATTTGCATCTACATTTCTTGAATTTGAATACATTTTGATGAGATAATACTGTAAGTTACACATTTTATCTATGGGCCATTGACACAAAAACATTTTTTTTGTCATTTAGCAACATGACACTTTGGATTGGATTATCTCTTACTGAATGACCTCTGGAGTGAGTTGTGCTGTAAATTATGGTTCTTTTCTCTGTAGACTACTTTGCTTTTATATGTAGAAATCATGAATGCCTTGGTTGAACTGGGAATTGCTTACTTTGGTTGAACTGTCATTTGGCATTGGTTCTGCTTTTCAATGAGCAGAGGGCTGCATGCTTTGGAAAAAGAGAGTAAGAAGAACGGATGTGTTGCTGCAAAAAAAAACGGAAGTTAGTAAGAGGAGAGCTTCAGGATTTAGAGCTGAAGTACATCTGAGGAAGGATAAGTAAAAGAGCAGGTAAGGTAACCTAAGTTGGAACATGAAATGGTGAAGCTTGCAAAGCCCAAGTTGCCAGTGTAATTACAGATAAATCTGATGCTTATGGGTGCTTTATATTGGTAAAAATATCAGGTACCTACTTTAAATCAGATATATTCAAAAATGTATGTTTTTTACTTTTAGCCTTTGCTAGAATCTCATCTGTCGTTTACTTGAATACGTTAAGAACTATAAATGAAAAATGTGTCCAATAGAATATTGCTTTTTAATCTCTTTTGGCAGCACCCTTTGGAAATTGCAGCCTCTCCCAACATCACTAATAATATTAATTTCAGAATATAAATGCATTTTTTTTCTAATGCTCTAAATCTGTTGTTGTGAGTGGCAGAGCAGGATAACTAACTTGTAGGGCGTCTCCAGTATTATTACAAGAATCTGAAAAACAATATTTGGAATGACAAGAAAGTCTATGTGGAATTTACTTTCCACAAATGGATTGCATTGACCATTGGTGATATAAGCCCCGAAGTGGAAAATTTGTTAGAGGGGCAGTTTTCGTTGAATGGAAATATAACTTGGAGGAGAATCTACTGTTCATTGATTTTATTCTGATAGACAAGTTTCCCTCTTCCCACGCATTCTTACCTTTTAAGGCCCTCTTGTTATAATCCAAGTATCTTCTTTAAGTAGCAAAGCCTCCAGCTCTAGCAATGCAATGTGAAAGAACAGTATTTGTCCCCTCAGAAACCAAGTCATATTGCAGCTGAGAGCCCAACTAAAGAAGATGCAGCCAAATCTGTTGTTCTGTTCATGCTTTTGGAATAGAGATTACACAGACTTGACCACTTTCATCAGTATCCATATCATGTCCACTTATATGCATTTTTGTGATGACTTCTACTAACAGAAGTCTTGCACACATTTAATTTCTCAGGTGCATGAAGGGCTAATAACTCATATAAAGTGTGAATGTTTGACTTGAGTTCATATTCTAGAACAAGTCCAACATCCACAGTTTATATGTTTCAGCCAGTTTCAGCCAGTGTTTTTGCCAGCAAGAAGTAATTTTCTTTACCTATTGTTACGGCAATTTCCTATCTCTACTCTTCAATGTGTTTTGACTCACTCTCAATCTCCCTGAAACAGCTGAGTCCGAGCTGGTTTATTCCTCTGCAGTCAACTTATAAAAGTAGTGGCAGTGAAAGAAAGTGGAATGAACCACATGCTTTGTCCAAGGCTATTGAATTGACATTATATTGATAACATTTTTCAATTGCAATTCCATGAAATAGAGTGGAGTCATTGGAATCTCAGAAGGCTGATCCTTCCTTGACTAAAAACAGTGGACCACAGCTGTTGAATTAAGGAGGATCTGTCACACATTGATAGTGTTTTGTTCTGTCCCATGGTACCGATGTTCTTATTTGCAATATGTTCCTAATTGTTCTGTCTTGAGCAAGTTGCTGCGTCCTTAGCATAATGCTCGCAGATACTGAACTTGGCACATGACAATATTGTCTCTGGCCATTGGGGTTTTGCTAACACATAAAGTTGAATAGTTATATATTTTTTTCAGACACAGTTTGTGCATTGTCTCACTCACGATCTGTTAGTTGGCAAGCCAACCAAGTGGTTACTCTTGCACCATTACAATCAACCTTGAAATATGAAATCTTCATTGCAGACTCTTTTGCCCCCCTCTGCCCAAGACAAACTTTGTTATTAATTAATTTTGACTCATGTGTTTCAGTTGTTACCCTGAGAAATTCTCACTATGCTGCATTGAAGCCAAACCATTTCTGAGAGAATAGGTTACTGAGAGCTATCCAAACCGATCAAGCGACTCAATCATGTCCAAGGTATTAAGTTAAATGCCTGAGGCAGTCTGCAGTTGGTTGCCACCCTGAGACCAAAGGAGCCTTAGTGAAATCCCTCCATGCCCCTGCCTATGGTTCACACTTATTGGCTTGAACATTACCCATATTGGCATGGAGACTCCCCTCTTTTGCGGTTTGCCATTTATGGAAGATGGAGGGGTCTCTTGGAATCCTTAAAATTCCCGCAAGTGAAAATTCTCCATCTATAATCAATGTTTTGACGGTGTGTTTTTTATTCATTTTTTGAGAACCTATCCTACCACTAAAGAAACCACACAACCCATTTGAAAATCCTCAGCATGTTGGAGAGGATGTCAGAAAAATGCAATATTAAGATGGGAAACCAGTATCAGCAGAGTAACCAGTACTGATTCCCCATGTTAAGTTTACTGGCCACATTGTGATTAAAGGAGGACCAGTGTGACAGAAAGGAAAAACAAGTTCTTGTTAAGTTAATATTGTATGTGTTATGGTACCAGGAATAGAGATGAGGAGAACCCTGTCAGTGAGGTGAGTTGTTTTGTCTCAATTTTGATTTTTTCTTTTGACGATAACTTCATAAAGTCAAGAAAGACTCAAACCAAGAGATTGTTCATGAACCGGGATTACGGTCCGAACAATAATATAGCAGGACTTCACCATGTAGAAGACACCCTCAAACATAATCAAGCCCCTCAACCCTTGTTTGTAATTCAACCTTTTTTCAAAAACCTTTTTAATCCTAATTAAAAGCAGTAACAATAGCAACGACAACATGAAGGCTCTGATGTGGGCTCCTCCATGTGGCAAAACAAACTTATTTCAGTTTATTAGAATGACCTTTTTTGAGACCTTATTTGTAAATGAGAATGTATTCTTGCACAAGAGTCTCCTGGTGATGATGTGGAGTGGACCTCAAAACTGTGTTATTACTGGGCAGCTTGATGTGTTACTTTGAATAACCTACTTTCTCTGCCTTCTCACCATTTATTCTTGTAGCACAGCCAAAGGGGTTTGGGAAAGTAAAAAATTCCCATCATACATCTATCATCTGCTCTTTATTAGTGCTGAAACAGCTAATGCAGTCATTCCTTTCAAAATGATGAATCATGTGAATTCAGCAATTATGCAAAATATTTGCCTTTAAAGTAAGAGGTTGCAGATGATCCTCGTTCATGCTTGTAAACTAGAAAATACATTTTATGTCAAAGAAGAGTACACTGCATAGGTGTTATGCAGTGTGGGAAATATGAGGTAAACAGTTGAACACTGCTGCTGCATGGCTTTAAAAATAGACTTTTTCTTTCACCCGAGCTTAATCCTTTCTCACCCTTTGGTTTACATTAGATGTCACGCTAAATATCTTTCAGAGTAAGTCATTCCTTCCACATCAGTGGCTGTAAAACCTAAAGGTGGTTATAAAACATAAATATGCTTTGTTTTGCGGTTACCTTTCTTGTCTGCAGAAGCTTCCACCAGTCCATGTTCCTGATTGAAACCAGCTATTTGAGAACCTCTTGTTTAGTTCAGAAACTCAACAGACAGCATCATATCTCGGTTTCAACACTCATTTAAAACACTTTTTTTTCCTGGGACATATAGCTATGGCCTAATTTTCAACGTTTTCAGGTTTCTTTTTTTCTCTGACAATGTCAGATCAATCATCCAGATCACATTTTCAGTGAAATGGTGTGTTCTTTATCACTCCCTTGTGAGCATTCTCTCATAAAAAATAAGTCAAGGCTTGAATCTGTGTCTTCAGATCCTGGCAATTTCTTTTTACAATAAGTTTTGATTGATTTTCTTAGGGAAATGGAACAAATTCCTGTCCTGTCTCTTCAATAGTAGCCTCCCCTTTGCCTGAGTCTTTTCGGGTGAACACGGTCTGTGGCCTGGCACGAGCCTGGGTACTGCCACAGAGGAGTCAGCCCCCCATCACAACATAATTATAGGGCTTGCGAAGGTTGAGCAGTGCCAGCTCCAGAAAAGGAACATAGCTTTCTTTTTCATTTACTGATATTAACACATGCAGAGAGGCTTACCACTTTAAAGTGACTGACTCCAGCCTCTTTTGTACAGCAATGTACTGTAGTTATACAAGTGAAGGTTTTAGGTAGTCATTTATTCTATCATTTTCAGAGGTAAAATAGATTTAACAGATACTAGCCAATGCTCTTCTTTGTATCTGTATAATACACCTGTAAGGCAACACAATAAGACATGGATATCATGCTTCAGTGAATGAATGATAAAGTATATGTTATTTAAATATTTGTGGAAATGATGGGATGTGTGTGTTTGTGTGTGTAATGAGTAATAACATGCCCATGCTGTGAGTCACACAAAGTGTGTGAGAGAAAAGTTGTTTACTTTGCCTAATAGGTAAAAGATCATGCAGGAACAGCTCAGTCTTTGATGAATTCGAATATAATCAAAACACGACTTCGTAAATTGTTTTTCTGAAAAACTCAACATTGCACTCATGGTAACATAATTCCTTTGATATCCCTAATTTCTCAGGCTGCACCAAAAATACCCTTTCTGCCATTAAACCAAAAACATCTGTCGGATTCATATGCAGTGAGCCCCCCTATACTGTACTGCTGTGTGGTAATGATGTAACCACCCATGGTTAGGGAAAAAAAAGTAGATACTGTCAAAGGTGTGTTATTGCGTGCATATGTGTTTCTCACATTAGAATAACTGGCCATCATTTTAAATGCAGGCCTTTAAAGTGAAAATTAAGGAATACTGTTGTTTTTTGTCTGTTCTTCCATTGTGTGTGGGTCATCTGATCCCATCCTTGCTAGATTTAATGGTTAGCAAGGTAGCCTACTGTATTTTAATTTCCCGTTTGAAAGGTTGTTTACTTCTGAGTAAGAAATATTGCCATATGGTTGTACTTTGGAATTAGAAAGTAACCGAGTATAAAAAAAAACAGCTCACTAATAAAATTAGTTCTTATATGTGAATATGATAAATGTGTCAACTAGCAGTGAATCTTGAAGAGCTCATCGTATTCAAACCCCAACTCCTTCCCACTTGCCTTCAGTTTTTTTCTACTGGTTTTTATGTTGACCAAATTTGATATTTGATTAACATAGACAGTGTACTGTTGCATATTAGAGAATCATACATTGCTTCTGATGCCCCCCAATCTAATTTAGAGACCTGCAACTCCCTAAAATAATCAAATTCTCTTGTCCATTGATCCCCGTCCATGGTTAATGATTGTTCTTCAACATTTTAGACTAAGCTTTAATTACATCTTTCCATTGTAAACAGAATTTATAATATAGCTTCTTCATGTATGTTTTAACTGAGTTGAATTTCCTTCCATTATAATTCAAATTTTTGGAATAAGCCTGTTGTTGGCTGACTGTTTCACACGACCCTCTTCTTCTATACTGTTGAGTGTTGCTTTTTTTAGATTACCCCTTAACATATAGTAAACAACAAACACAGCCTCTGAGCCAACAGTGTACACGCCAAAAGAAGATCAGTCATGTAACAAGGCAGGTCTGCTTGGTTCTTCCTGTGATTCATTGTAAAGATATCCATAGAATGTACAAAATTATGCTCTCCAAAAGACTGACATTCTTGCACGATTTGCACCTGGTAAATCCCTCTCTTGAGGTTTCGTTTGGCTGTGAAATAACAGGGATCGACTCTGCAGATGAAAACGTTCCACTTAGAAGGTACAGTAACACATGCACTTATTTCAAGGGATCATCCTTTGGCTTTGTGCATCTTAAGATGATTATGAAATGAAAACAGGTTCATCATGGTAATTTACCTTTAACGCTGACATGAGTGTAAGCACTGCCAGAAGAATGAAACTACTTGGGTAAAAGACAAAAGAGATAATTAACTTTGTTGTCTGCTGATGTTACATTGCTGCAGCACAGATATTTGAAGAACAGTGTTAGAACCTTCCCCTAACCAATCTGCAGTCAATAATGATGTTCTTTTGACAAAGACCACTCAAACTACAGTGCCTCTGTATTAACTATAAAGTTTTGCATTGTCAATTTAAAAGCATTTTAGACTGTTTTTGATTCCATTTGCAGTTAGGCATATTTAACCATGTAAATGTTGTTTTTTTACTTCACTTGCTTTCAAAGACAGTTTATTGCCATCAGGATTGCAACTGACTGTATTGTTGAATTAGGACTGAGAAACAATGAAACTACACCTGCCCCTCATTTAACAAAAGACGATATAGTCCAATTTATGCATGTTTTCATAATTTTTCACTGATATTTATCAGACCACTGACTAACATTGTGTCATGGATGCATGGAAGCTTCTAATATAGGATGTTTTTCTGGCTAAATAATGGTTTTACTCAATTCTAGGCTTCTCCAAGGTCCAATCAGGTCCACTTGACAAGTTAATCATTCAAATGATCCTAAATTATAGAGCGCTTTCACACCTTGCATGTCAAAATGCTTGACATGTTCAATTTGGTTTGTCCCCCCTGTTTCTTTATAGTATGCAAAGCTGTGTTTTGGTTGTGTGTACACTGGCTTCATTTTGATGTAAGACTTTTAGGTCACTTCATCATCTTGTGGTTGCTGATGAGCCGCCATGACCGTAATGAGTGTTAAGTGAAAGACCAGAGCTAGCACTTTATGGTTAGCAGATATAAATTTTGTGTTTGATTTGATTATACAACTAAATACCTATCAAATCTTCAGAAATGTGATAAATCTGTTCCAAGTGTTGTTCATTTTATTTTTATAATGAAAAATAATGTGTATTGTAAGAGAAGCTGATCTTAACTCATTTGGGATGTTCAAAGTTCTGAGACATTTTGAATGCTGCTATGAATTAAGTAACTGTCTGTTCCTTCTTCAGTAAGATTTTTAAATGATTTGACTACAAGCTTAACCAGCTTGCAATATAATATTCTTCAAAAGGAACAAAGTCAGATAAAAACAAAGGAAAAATTAAATCTGTTGTGGGAGGCACCGTAGCTGTCGGAAAAGAAGCAGCAGCAACAGCAACAGGAAGATGAGAAAGACATTTTGTCCTCTGCATTGCAGGAGCAACTGTCCTCTCTAAAAACTGATGTCCCTCTTGCCAAAAATTGAAGACACACTAATGCAAAGCAGATAGGAGATTATTTTTGGGTTTATCACCACTAGAGATATTTTGATGGCATTAGCTTCAGCTCCTTCTCAACAGTAACCATTAGTGAATGAATTTGGTGAGCTGCTGGAGAAGTGAAGCACATTTAGACACAAAGTATATTTAATTGAGTCTTATGTTGTTTTTTTTTTCCAACATCTGTGGAATTTTTTTTGTGTCTGGCTGAGTTGCAGGATGAGAATCAGGATGTCATTAGGCATCATAGATGTATTAACAAAGTCCACTTGGCCCCCCCCCAAAATCCCCACCCAATAACTCTCATAACACAAAAACGTATTATTTCTTATAACTGCCTCACCCAGTTGTGTTACCCACAGCAGCAGAAGTAATGTTAAGATGTTAAGAGAGTCCTTTCTGATTCTGTCATGCTTAAGATCTAACTTGCTGATCTTTTTACTGGAGCAATGGATTATTCACAAAATTACTTAGTCATCTGTGAATAATTTAGGAAAAAATGGCAGTCTTCTGAACTAAATAACGTAAAGCATCTTATAATATCACCATAACCCACTATATTTAATTTGATGACTGACCCTGTTACTTTTTGGAGAAACGGTTTAATTTTGGGGATTTTTTTTAGCGTTCACATTGACAACTAAATTAGAATACCCGCTGAAATGCAGCCAGTGGTCAATTTGCATAGCTTAATATAAAGGGCTAAATAATTGTAACGGCTCAGGGATAGTCAGGGCACAAATGCACGGGGGTTTAGGTACAGAGCAGTGTGAGTGCTCCATTTTCCCTTTTCAGTCTGTTAAGACTGTCAATTAAGTCAATTAAGACTTGTATTTGCATCTGTACCAAAATCCATCAAAACAGGCCTAGAAAAACAGAACAACCTAGTCTGCTTTCCCCTATGATTTCAGTTCACTCAGCAGCACCTTTGAAATAATAGGCTCTTATCTTATAAAGCAGCTATTATGAACATAACATGACCCGGGGACATTCCACTTGGTCAGGGTCCTTATTTCATACATGACTCACTGGAATGGATGAGACCCTTATTCAGATGTAATTTGTCTAAATACGTTATCTATGTTTGTAAATTTGAATCATGGCGCAGTGATTAGCGCTTCTGCCTCACAGCACGAAGGACCCTTTCTGTGTGGTGTTTGTTGACTATGTTTCTCCTAAACAAAAACTGTCTCAAACAAATTATGATGAGGGACAGCAAACTTTTACTACATACTCGATAGTTTTGCCCATAGAAGCTTTACCACTGTTTTGCCCATTGAAGCTTGACCACAGCATCATTTATCCCTGTTGTGCATGAAGAAGAAAATCATGAGGGGACATCATGATAGAACAATAGTACACCAAAGGAAAGACATAATGGATGTGTCATGGGCTGGTGTATCCATGTCTTTTTCTTTTTTTTTATTCCATCACATTCTCCCATATACTTCAATCCATTCATTCATTATCTATCGCTCATCATACTCAGTGTAGCCAGGGATGCTGGAAACTATCCCAGCTGCATTTAGGCGAAGGCAGGGTACACCCTGGACTGGTCTCAAGTCAATTACAGGGCCACATATACAGACAGACAACCATTAACTCTCTCATTCATACATCTGGGCAATTTTCCCAATTTTTCCAACCTGCTGCATGTTTTTGGACTGTGGGAGGAAACTGGAGAACCCGGAGGAAACCCATGCAGACATGGGGAGAGCATGCAAACTCCACACAGAAAGGTCCCGTGAGCCAGTCACTAATCGAACCAGACCAGGGTCCTGTGTGCTGTGAGGCAAAAGTGCTAACCAACGTGCCACTGTGCCGCTCTCTCCCATATACTTTCCTTTTCTAAAAACTTAAAATGTAATGATAATCCAATTGAGATAATCCAATTCATTTTTTCTCAGCTTCTACTCAATTTCTGTCAGACCTCATGTTTGGGTAAAACGTCTATGACACAAATCTTTTCGTTAACAAATAATGCTCAGACTTCTTCTAAACAAAAAGAGGGATCACAGATGTAACAGCCTCACATAGCTTGAACAGAAAAACATTTTGTCAGACCTCTGATTGCCCTTTCGCTCTGCTAATCATAATCAGAAAGCCAACAGGTGGTGTGAATGTTTAAATGCAGTATCACATTCTATATGCATTGGGCTTTGATCAGTGTAGAAGATGACCCAGAACAGCTTCAGTTCCAAGACAAAGCAATGTGTTAAGTCCAGATGATCCATAAAGTCGATTTTCTAATACCTCAGGTATGCTTAGCAGTCTTAAAGTCTCCAAGTCTCCATCTCCAAGTCATCCAAAATGCTGATGTAGAAACATAACCTCGCGACAGAGAAATAATAAATCAGAAACAATAATGTATTTAGGGCGTTTTTTTTCATTGGTGTCATACGAGAACTTTACAAAGTCAGTTTGAATGAAAGCAACATTGAGGTTGACCAAGTGCACCAAGATGGGTGCAAAGAAACTTGTGCTGCCTTTCATAGCCCAGCATGAGAAAAAAAAACTGTGTGGCACACAGCTGATCTGCAGCACCTCCGCCCTACAACTTGGCAAGTATCTACTGGTCATCATGGCTGGGCAAATGTCTGGGACAGACAGAAAAATATTTCAAAAGGAGAAAGAACTCAAGAGTAGCTTCCGAACAGCTTACAACCAAGTTCACACAGGGAGTGATTGTGGCAATGCATGCGGACAGGCCTTGGCTGGTAGCCTGTGTCCACGTGGCACATGCAGAGCCACTGCTCTACCTCAGATATGCAGAGAAACAGAAAGACACAGAAAGAGGAATAGAGGAGCACAGTGTTCTAAACTACACCAGCCATGTGTCAGTGACTCATTGGGGCTGGCTGCTCTTCATCACAAGAGCGTTGTCTTCTTGAAAAGTGTGGCCAAAGGCAATTATCAAGATGTGTTCATTGCAAAAAAAGTTGTTTTTTTTAAGTCAATAGACATCAGTATATAGAGAACCCAGAAAATATCAAGCACAACTTTTTAACCAATGCTTAACTTTTAAGAGTTTGTCATACTAAATATCTTTTTCTGGCTCTATTGCCTGATCAATCACACACCACATGGTTGGCCAATATTCATGGCTTGCAGAGGTGTCACAGAAACACAAACCCCAGTGACCTAATGGTAAAATTTGCTTGAGGCAGTATTCATTGAGATCTTCCAGACTTTGTCACTTGTGCATAGAAGAAGACTTAACAGGAAAGAGTTGGCTTGTGGGCATCCTGTCAGATCAAACACTCGCCCATATCCATCCAATAATGCAGCCCCACTTATTTTCTCCGGTCTCATTTACACCTGTGACAAATTAATTTAGAGACATGTATCACTTAGACAATTATTGTATGCGATTCTTCCAATCTCATTGTGTCCGGCAATGACAATAACGGCTATTCTGATTCTGATTCTGATCAACCCCTGCAGCTGCATCAACATTGAGACTGAGAATCCTTGGGTGGGATGTGTTGGTTATTCATTCATTCATTATCTACAATGCTTATCCTGCACTCAAGGTCAAAAATTAAATTGTTTTTGTGTTAAAAGTGGAACTCCAAATTATGATGATGCGAATAAAATATCAAACCTCAAAGCATGTTTTTATTATTTCATTGTCATGTTAACATACATGATAATGTTTAATGTGATATCTGTACTGTAATGAACAATGATTTTGAGATCTTTTTTGACCACCAGCAGTCAGATGGTGCAAATATCAAAGATTAGCACGACAGCGTGACCTCAAATATGTTAAAGCGATCACACATTCTCGGACGAGGAGCAAAAAAATAACTTCATGCATTGAAAAGTCTCTGGACTTTGCTATGGTCAAGAAAGATTATTCCTTCGTTCTCACCAAGGAGTTAATCATTATGAAGATGTTACTGGCTAAACAGCATAAGTAAGACTAATCTACGATTTATGCTTGCCAGCAAATTGGAAGTAGACCTGAATGTGATTCACTCATTGATTATTAAATCTAAATCACATAAATATTTTGTAGGATTATGAACAATGTTTTGAACAAAATTCTTTATGCGATAAATATTAACCCCATTTAAATCTAGTATCAATTTAATTGTTTTGAACTGCTATTGTCAAAGCATTCATGCACTGTCACACCCACAGAAAAACATGTCATTTTCATTTTTATTTTCAAGCATTAGAAAATATGTGAATATTAACCAGACATATTATCAAATTAATGATTTGCCAGATCTATTTTGTAACTGGATATACAACCTTAACGTTCCCAGCCTCAAATTTATACTTTTTCAAATTAGCAAGTGTTTCCTTTTTACATACAACATCTGAAACAACTGGGTGGTATGTTTTCTGCTGTTAGTATTTAGTTCATAGCACATGTGAGCATTGATGCATTCAACAGCATCTGGAAAGTAAAGACCTCAGCCTTTGCTTGTTGAGTCTCTTGTTGATAAAGTTGTACGTTTGTGATAATCAGTACTTTGCAATTTAAAAACTGTTTTCACTACAGAATATCTAATTTTTTTCTTCAACAAACGTTATATATACCCTCTGCCTAGCAGCTTCATATTAAATCACTGATTGGTGAAAATATTAACCTCCTGAGCTTCATGCTGTCCCTGATGACAAGGGTGTTTTTCTATCTTGCTTTTCAACAGCAGAACTAGAGCATTTCTTGGGGGCAACCTGTTCATTGTCTGTACAGTATGTGAATGTGAAATGTGGGACACTCTGAAGTGGCAGTACTCAATTCATCATGTGGATAATACAGTATGTAAATCCTTTATACTGAGAGCAGAATTTTAAGTTTCAAAGTTGTTGTTTTTTTATCACAATTTTAACAAATGCAATAAGTTTTAACATTTCATTCAAAATAAATAGAGAGCTCTAGCACCTTATCCCTGCTATTGAGGTTTTAGTGATGAGACACAGCTGTCATCTGATATGATTGGTCAAATGAAATAACCTATGTACCTATGTTACACCTCTCAGATTACTTCTATTTTTACTGGGGTTCTCACAAGGGAATACCCAGGGCCACAACACTGGGAGCATCAACCCAGAATACAAGACATGTCATTTTTGGACTGTCTTTCTTTACTCTCATTACAGTCAGGTTAGTAAATTATATACAAGCAGACTGTGGGTTGTACAGACAATTACAATTCACAGTTGTTAATACAGCCAAAGAAAAATGCTTTGGTTGTAATATAGCATTTGTGCCAGACTGCTTGAAATCTATTTCTGTAGTTTTACCAATGCTAAAACTCATGATCAGTTTTGAGCCCTGTAGTTCTTGAAAAGTAGGGCAGCAGAGTTTTCCAAATTAAGTAAACTGTTTCTCCCATAGATTTTTGCTTTTTTAGAAACATGCATTTAGTGGCGTGAGGATGGTGGTAAGGCTAGACTTTAATTTTAAATTTCCCTGTTTGGAATGCTGTTTTTCTCACTCTGCTTCATGACAGGAGTCTCATCCCGGCGTGGTCCTAGCTTTTGTAGTCTGCATGAGTGAGTCTTAACTGAAGGGCTCCAATAACGCTCACTTAAAAGTGGTTCCAGTTAGAAGCTGTCATTATTTCCCATAGGGAACCTAAGGGCACTGATAGGTGAGACCACACACGCTCGGAAAATTCTAGGAGATTCTTGTTTTTGCAAAGTTTTACATATTTCTGCAAATTTAGATAAGCCACACTGGTGCAATTTTGACCCCCTAAAATATGTGTTAGTGCTGTGTATTTAGAAAAATTACTCCAGTGTTGCTGTCTATTCCAATTACTATTAACATTCGTTCTTATTAGAATGCTGCTTCAACTTAAATGAACTCCCTCCGTCTGTGAAATTTCTGGGAGATAACATTGTGTCATAAATGTGTCATTATAGATTGAGAAAAGCCAGTAATTTAGTTCTTATGTTGTGCTGGATCTTGTCATCTGTAGTGAATTATTATTTATCAGCAGGCGTGTCCTGCTGAAGTTGTCCTTGTTTTGTAGGTAAGCATCAATCTAAAATTAGTTTTAATGTTACAAATCCCACCCTTGAATTCAGACAAACTAAGCAAAATGTCGGTTTCTCCATATGGCACTGGACTGATGCCATCACTGTCCTGTGGTCCGTTACATCCCCGAAGATCCAAACCATCTCTTGTTGTAGCTGCCTCTCTTTGAAAATGTGTTGACATTTTCAAAAGTCAATTTTGATGCTAACTGTAGTTCAGTGGTTGATCATTTTGTCCTTGCTGTCTTTTGTATCTTCTAATAAGGGCATACTTATCTGTCACAAACATACAGTTCTAAGGCAGTAATATACTTTCGTACATGACTTGAGTGTAATAAACTGTTACAGGGTTTCATCCCAAGTCAAATTTTTCCAAGCAGCAGCCATGAACTGTGCGTGACTCCAGAGCAACACACTCTAACATCCAAATGTGAGATAAGCTGTTTGCTTCCAGCGAGAACAACTTTGTCTGTTGTGTGTCAGGTTCGTAATTCAGGGGCTGGCTTAAAGTATGAAGACGACCTGCAGTCAGGAGAGAAGGTCCTTCAGGATATAAGGGAGAGGAGAGAGCAGGAAAGACGGCTCCAAGAGATCCAACAGCAGCTGGAGATTCTGGGTCAGAGCCAGGAGATGACTGTGAGTTCACAGCAGCCATATTTGCTCATACTCTCACACAACGAAAGACATTATATAAACCACACTATGTCGACACACCACCTGTGTTCTGCATTAAGACGGTCCTTAGGGCTGGTAGACACGTGTGGACAAATTATTACAAGCACAACCCTTATCCTCTGTCATTAGGATTGTGAAACAAATACAATATCACTGTCTCTGGAGGACCCTTTCTCTTTCTTTCTTTATATGACTTACATACTTTAAAGAGCAATTTACTGGTAAAATTCTTCAATTCATATGTAACCACGTCTGACTTTCCAATTTGAAAAGCACTTAAGGGTCTTCTCTGTTTAAAATATTGGAAAGCGTAGCTCTTTTGGACTGGGCCTCTAAAAATTGTCTTTTTTCCAACATTGCGTTGTATGATATTATATATGATGGAATGGGGAGGATAAGAAGGAGACAAACATCAGCTTCCTGGTTGCATTTGTGCAGGTCAAGAGATGGCACTTCGCCTCTATCTTTGTTTTCATTTACCATACTGGCATCTTTAAAATGAAGATTAATCACTGAACTTGTATCCTCCCACCTCTCTTTCCCCAACTCCCTTCTTCCCCCACCTGCATGGCAGGTAAAGATATAGTTTGGGTTTATACTGGCCAATGTGAGACGCATGCAAAGCAAGCAAAAGACACTTTTTTTCTGGTTAAGTAATATTCCCTCTACCTGATCTAGCCAAGTACCAGTACTAGCGCTGGTACTGGTACATTCTTAGTTAATATCCACACACTGAAGTGCTCCTTGGCAACAATTGAGTTCCGTCTGCTTTTAAGAGCTTCCGCACAGTTACCACAAACCTGTCACTCTTTTCTAAAACCCTGAAGCTATAGACACAGCAGAAAAATGTGTTAAAAAAATAAGGTGAATAAATTTGTTCTTATTTCATTTTGTAAAAAAGGACAGTCAGGAATTAATTTGTTTTCTAGGTAGGCACCCTCTCTCAGTCATTTGTCACATCTTTCCTGTTTGGTTCCTCCCACCTTTGCTGTTAGTACAAAACAAATACAAATATATTTATCCAGCATTGATGAACTGCAATCCAAATCCATTTTAGAAAAAGAAAAGAAAAAGAGAGAAAGCCCGTTGATTCAACAGGCATGATTGGTTACAAGACAATCGCTGTAATCCTCAGAGCCACACCGCCCCTTTTCAGAATGACTTTAGGATGAGAGTTCAAATGCAGGTAAAATAAAGGATGAGTAATCATGTATTCAAGAACAGGCTTTTCATGCCTCCAACCCATCTTGCTCATGTCCATTAAAGGTCAGTCTTGTATCTCTATTCTGTCCGACTAAACATCACGGATAAAGAGGTCAGAGAACGATCCAACAAATTGGCCCCAATCGAGCAGCTTCGAACACATCCACCATGTTGACTTAAAAACAGGTGGGCACACAACAAATGCTGAATGGCAGCACTACAGAAAAAAATATTAAAATGTATAAGATTAATAATGCACTCAGTAGTCCTCATCAAAACCAAAATGTAAACTACGTTCAAAACTTTAGCTCTAAGGAGGATGTCTTTGAGAAACCAAAAACCAAAACAAAAATGCCGTTGCAGGTAGAAAAGGATCAAAGGGAATTATCTCGCAAATGTAGACATCAGACATTAGATCCATATAGAATGTGAGGACACCAAGGCCGGTAAAACAAGACAGAAGATCTGACAAAGACAGAGACACAAGACAGGACTAAAATGCAAGCTGAAGTAATTTTGAGGAACAGAGCTAACCAGGGCTTGTCAAATGAAGTCCGAGGGGTATCAATAGTCAGAAATAGAAACAAAAAGAGATGCACAATGAGCAGGATCAGAATGAAATAAACAACACTTTTCCACTGATCAGACAAACACCAAACTGAAACAGTTAGGTAGGTACAACACGGAGAACAGCTCTTGTTTAAAAACTAAAACAAACTGAATGAAGAGCAGTTGCAAGAGGATATTTACAGTATTCAAGCATAATATTTGGACTGCCATGTACTCTCATAGATCTCTGCTTTACCTTATCTGTGTACCATCTGTGTAAGTTTTATGCAAAGTTTGATGGTGACTACTTTCACTGAACAAGTGTAATTTCATGTACCATTGCTATACCTCTTTTAATCCAAACGACTACAGTTTGGGAGAGAAAGCCAACTTTTCTTCCCAGTGAGACATGAAGGTAGGTTTCCATTAGAGTATAGTTTAGTAGTGCAAGCACACATTTTTTTCCTATCACTGCAGTGAGTGCAACCTCTACTGAATATGCAGCACTAAAGTTCTGTATCCCAACAAACAATCATTACAAGTTGATATCTTTTTTGGAAGGCTAGTGATAAAGATATGATATTATTTTAGTCCTTGCCAAGACAGATAATGGACAAATAAAATTACAGCAGTAGAAGTGATCATTCCCCTGTTATTATACCCTGGCATGAACCGAGAGGGATGTTTTTAGCTTCAGCGTCCTCGCTCACTCACTAGCTTGTGGAGAGTGAAAACATAGATGCGAATTGTAGAAGAGTGGACTTTCTAATTACTTATTTTCACCGTTTTGGAATTTCACTCTCTTGGTGGGAACCAAACTGTACTGTGTTTTTTCCTTTTGAAACCAAAAACATGGTAGATTACTTCTCTGACTTTGGAAATAGAGTAGAAGCTTTTACACGCCTCTTTTGCCATATGGTCTGTATTTTGCAAAAACAGGTGATGGGATTAAAGAATTGTCCATAAACATAAACACATGGTTTAATACTAGAGATAATTTTTTTACACCTATTTACATCTTCCTATCAACTGTATTCAATTGCTCTGTAAAAACAAGTAATGGAGTACATGAATGGGGAGTTGATGTTAAATGCTGTTGAGTTTAAGGGCATATAAGACCTTGTTGGAAGTTATAAAGACAATAAATTGGTATGGGACAAATACCTTGGCAAATGGGATTAAGAAACATTTTTTTCCCAACACATAAATTAGATACTAACCATAATGCTCTTGTAGTTATACGACCCTAAAGGGGTGTTCATTTTAAAAAAAGGAATGGGCACTCTCAGAGGACTGGCCTGAGGATGTGTTGCAAATGTCTTTGGCCATGAAGCAGACCCCGCTGGTGATAAATGTGTGAATACCTGAACACTGCAGAGTTTGCAGGAATATTACTGTGCAGGTAGATGTTGGGCTAGACAGCTCTGTAAATGTCGGACAGATCTTGGATGAGAAACCTATTCGGGACAGCTTGCTACGGAGAGCCTACACCTTGTATGTTGGCTTAAAAACATTGGTCTCACTATCATTTTTACATCATTTGAATCTTCAAGGAGGAGGACACCCAGCGACAAATGACTGCATGGTCAATGTCAAATTGGATACAATGTCAGACGTGGTTAAACAAGACAGGAATGTAGGGGTTTCCTTGCTTTCTGTGCATATGTTTTATTTTTCCTGCAGGCCAGGAGAGCTGGATACACTGAATTAATACTTCTGGGTCTGGATGGCAGGTTGGAGAGTTAACAGGAATACTTTGTGTCTGGGGTTGTGATTCTGGCTCTTTCCCTAAACACTTGGTATAAAAAATATATCTGACAAAATCTTTATCTTCGCCTCTGTTTATTCAATCCTACTCCAATCCAACATATCATTTGTGCATTGTTTGTCTTGTTTTTCTCTGAAATCAAGTCTGGCACTGGACAATACATTGTATATTTTTAATAAGTTGTGTTCAATTGAGTGACTGCTTGTATCTAAACAGCATTCTTCATCAACCAGGTTAAGTCAAGATTAGAGTACTGCAGGGCGTTTTTATATCAGACCGAAGTAATGGAAATCATAAAGCACAGGGCTGTTTGTGCATTTTAGGAAAATGTAAATATGCTATGCTGCAATAACAATTCAAATGACCAGTGAGTGTCCAGTGAGTGTCCAGGGTTGTAAACTGCTCTATCACATGTCCCCTCCTTTGTTTTGTTTGCATCCAAAATAAACTGGTTCCGGCAATTGAATTGGTAGGAAAGGGAGGAAAGAAAATTTGGTATAGGAACTTTGCCAACTGAATATTATGTCTGTTGAACAGAGAAAGCACTTCTGTTTAACAAGCTCTGTAAAGAGTAGACAGACAGGAAAAACACAAATCAGACCCCCACAGGCACCCTTTGCTTCCCAAGTATCTGCGGCAAAAGAGTACTAACCACTTTGAAAGAGTCATGGCATTTTGTCACAGCAGTAAAAACCCTTTCTTCCCCCCCCCCCCCCCCACCTTCCACCTACTCTTTAGGAAAGTCAGACTTGTAGTTCTCCATCGCCAGAACGGCTGGGAATAGTTATAGGCTTTTCTTGCCATTAATACTCCAGCCTGTGGGGAGCTTTTTTTTATTGCCCTATCCACAGACAATAATACTGACATGTCTCCAAGTGACCAGTATTCTTTTTTTTTATGTCTCAAGTTGCAGCATGTGGCACTAAATTAGTGGTTTACTTATTTTAGTGTAAATTTGTGCGACTTTTGTCAGTCGACATTTTCTTGTTGCCACTGGTTAACACATGAACTAAACAATGGGGTGAAGCACTTGTATCCAAGATAACAGAATTGTTGTAATTTCTGTATATATATGTTTCTTTTATTTGAATATACATATAGAATGCTTTTCATAGTGGTTTCCCTTTAAGTGAAGGTCAAGTCCACAATCAAGAAGCCCAACCTGCTTCATGCCCAGGAACAAAAACACAGGGCTGCAGGGGGTATGAAAGCAGGAATGCATCCACAGTGGCTGGACCTCTGTCTGCCAGTGATGTGCAAAGTTTGGGTTACTGCTGGGGTCATGAAGGGCAAACATGACACATCCCTCCCTGACTCAAACATTTTTAGTAAATGTCACTTTGGGGGGCTTTGAAGATGGGCAATACCGTCTGGAGACATCTATCAACTTTAAAGTTGTAAAGGGTGGTCTTGTGAGAGTAAGTATGATCGATGAAGAGTGTTACCTCCAGCTAGTTGAGATAGATGAGAGGCAGGAATGTGATTTTGTGACTCCATGTGGTGTGGGGAAGAGGTGAAAATATCTGCATCGGTGTCATATTTGTTGTCTCTGATCAGAGTATGAGAGCAAGGTTTCCTCAGTGGAGCAAGCTTTAGTTTCTCACCACCTTCCTTTTGATTTTTTTCTTCTTTATGGCTTATGCTTTGGAGTGATACAGTAGAGGAATAAAACAATGTTGGAAATGAGAACCAGACAGAAAACAGTTTGAGAAAACATTATTGACTAGCTTAGACAGAATGAAAAGCCAGAAACAGAACCCAAAAGAGAATGAACATTTCAATAAGTATTTCCATACAAAGTTGTAAGTTCCCCAAAACCCCATGCAATGACTTTTTAATTGCTCAATGTTTTTTTCCCTCATACTTTAACATTGTCAGATTTACAAGCGATTAGATGGTTCAATGGTTTGCCCTCCATTGCAAAAAGACATACATCAAAAACTTTTCAGATTTCTAATTAAGCTTCAGGACATAATGCAGCGTGTCCCAAACATTCTGTTCAGTCGAGGCTGAGAGCTGGAGACGGGAGTACACATGACTACTATGAATATTGACAGATTCCGTTCAGAGATTTAAGGTCTGGATTTACTGAACATACTTTGGCTTAATTCTTGTGTCATGAAAGGTAATGCCTTGATATTACTGGAACAAATTGTTGAGTTGCAGCTGCGTAAACAGAAGTGCTGCATTCCCACACCAAGAAATTGTCTTTTAGCACTCATGCATTGGTAAATGAGACACGCCTTACCTTATTACTATGATAAGGGCATCAAAATAGAAATCAGGAATTTCATTTAAAGGTGCCAGATAAATCATTACTCTTACAAAATTCTGCTCCTGGTCTTTCAAAAAACAACATAAGGACACTAAAAAAACATGCCTGAAATTCAAACTTTAACCTTTTTTAAACTTTCAGCTGAAATGGGGGCAACCACAGCAGCACAGATTTTATGAATTGATTATTTTCATCCACCCATGGAATATGATATCTTCTTTGTTGAAGCAATAAGCATGTTACCTAGTATTTACTGTGTCTGAACAGCTGTGAAAAGCTGAGTTGCTAGGTTCACACATGCAAAACAAATCTGTGACCTTTTATTTTATATGCATGCAACCCCAAGTCTAAAAACATTTATTTATTTATTTATTTATTTATTCATTTATTAATTAATTGATTTATTTATTTGTTTTCCTGCAGAATGAGTCACTGCATCTCAGTGAAGAGCAGTTGTTTCGCCTGCTGAACTGTTGTGAGCTGACAGACCTTGAACCAGGGTCCCATGGAGATTCGCCCCGTGAGACCCTAAAAAAACAAGATGGACATTATCGATGATTTAGGTGGTCCACCATGCTGTGTGGACAGTGATGGTTGTGACATATTTGTTTGACACTGCATGCCTCTTGAATTGAATTGAATGTAAATTATGAATATAATGTAATATTTAAAAAATATGTTCAATCTGAAGAATGTTAAATTTGAGGAAGTAAGCTATTTAACCTTTATTACTCTGAATGGTTTTAATATGCTCCTACACATGCCATTGTTTTTAATTGCGGTTCCTGGCCTTGCATAAGGAAACATCGCAGCAGGGACACCCTTTGTATTAGCCTAAGTATCACAGATGAGAACAGAAAATTGCTGTCATTAAGTCTAATCACTGGGTACAGGCCGCAGAATGTTCTACTGAACACAAAAACCCATCCAACAGCAATGTAGGGTGATGAGACTCACAGTGTCTATGTTAGTAACATGAAGTCACACAGATGTAATGGCTGTTAATGAAGGCAGGGGTGAATATGCTCCAAAGACCATCAGATGCAGTTTAGCTACACCCCTCGAATTACAAAGCATTCCGTTCATTCCTGTCTCTATAGGTGATCGGCTACAGACTGGGTCAGATAAGAAGGATTGGCTGAAATTAGACCCTGCGAACTGTTTCAAGGTCAATTTTCATTTTTAAACAAGGACAAAGAAAAAGATTCTGCAGACAGGCATTAATAATTTTGCTTTTGTATTGTTTTTTTGGGAGGGGGGATTTGCATGGTTGTTGACATAGTTCCTATTTGCTCTTGCTTGCACAGTATGAGTAGCTCCTCAGCACCTGGCTGACCTCAGCTTCAAGGTCCTGTATTTCCATTCTCCTGGCATACACCTAAACGCCTGTATGTCTCACTCCTCACTTCACCCCCACATTCTGACGCCATCAGTGACAGGGGCTGATCTCACATTCCTTGGACTGAAAGCATGTCAGCCAGGTGAGTCTCTCAAGGTCAAACACCAATGAGAGACCTGCTGTCAGTGAAACCTCCAGCACTATCTGTCCAGGAATCTAAACAGACACCACAGCACAAGTCCAGGAAAACAAGCACAAACACATTTTCAGATGGTCTCCTGAAGGTAACTGTAACTGACAAACGCAGAAGAATATACTTGTTACTTTGAGCTGTGGAGTCACGTTGAGCTCACTATGGTAAAAATGAAGTAACTTCTAATGTAAAGAAAACTTTGGCCTTTTTAGACTGTCTGGGTTTTTTTGGCTAGACACTCAATGATGCCGTAGATGACAACATTGTTACATTAGTAGCCCAAGCTTGCTTTGTAAATGATGCATCAGTCTCAGGTCTTATAGCAGCAGCCCTAAAAGCAATCTAAAATGTAGATGCTTCATCTATGAAAGCATTTTTATGAGGCCCAGCATTTCTGTGCACATTCTTACTTGTAAAAGAGGGTCATGACCAGCTGAAGCTGCCATGACATAAGTTTGCTTTCCTTAAGACGGTGAATTTACCATTCCAGCCTGCCGAGTTCCTTATGTCTGCAAATTATGTGGATTTTCAGGAGATGCCTGTGAGATTTGTAATGAGATCCGTATAAATGTGCGGTTCAAATTTATTCTATTTTATGTCATTTTTTCCTGCCATCAACTACCTGGGTACTCCCTTTCTCCACAGCTTCACTGATTCAACTAATAGATTCCAGTTGCTTGACACAGCATGGCTCTGCTGCCTTTGCTTTTATTAGGAGAATACCTCAAGGAAGTAAGTAAATATTAAGTCCGAATGCAATGAAAGAGGATCCTTGGCGGAATGTTTGACCTCGTGTTTGAAAAGCACAAAAGATGATGAGAAATAAAGATGCTTTTTTCCTTAAGTGTTTATTATTCATTTGACAATACAAAATAACAAGGAAGAGTATAAACAGCCTTTTCAGTAGAAACTATGGTACAAAAGGTTATAGAAGAGCTTCAGTAATAATTAAAAAAAAAAACATAAAAAACTGAGACATCCTCATGTCAGTGTGCAAACAATTTTATACAGACAGAAACGATTCATGAGGCTACGCTTCTGGATAAATTATTTAAATATCATTTATCTACACAGATGAATTAACCTCAACATTAAACAAACATAATAATTTATCAAAAAGGCACAAGAAATATATAAAGCACAACATCATAATCCTACGTTCCTCTTGGGGCTTCTTTTCCTACAAAAATATCTTATATACAAAATATAAATGATACTTAAGTCTTCCTTAATAAAAGAAGCCATCCATCGTACACACTGTTGTTAAGAAATGATTTTTGTGTATTGCTGGCCTCAATACAAAAAATATTTAATGAGGTAATATTCGTACATAAAGGGTTCCCTTTTCATCCCTTGTCATAAATGTACACATATGCTTAGACACACCAGTCATGTATATCTTATGGAAGCAGATTGTCAAAGTGATTGACTTTTTTTCCACTGTTTTAGTTCAATCTAATCCTTTCATTAGAAGGTAAAGTTTCACTTCATTTTAATGGCAAGGCTTGACAGATAAGCAGATAAGCATAAAAGCAACAGCCATACTCGCAATGGTTGACTCATAATAAGGAAAATAGACTGGCCCTAGATCTTTATGTCCCTTAACATGGTCACTAAAATTCAGAGATATTAACATAATATCTCCCAATATTGACCGTTCCAAAGCATTGCCTGCTTTGAGCCCTGTGCTGTCCTGAATTTTGTGCTCTTCTTTCTGTTAGTGCTCTTTCCTGAGATATCTAGGTTTAATGTTTTGGATGAGCCTTAGCTCTAGGCTGAATAGAACTTGTATGACAAATGTCCCCAGGATTTAGAAATTAGGGGTCAAGTTAAAGAAAAAAAACATTTTTTGACTTGTTTGTCTTCATAACAATGCTTTGTGGAGGTGCGCACAAACACACAAACCAAATATAATTCTCTTTGAGTGTA
Organism: Fistularia tabacaria; assembly: GCA_901007705.1. NCBI lineage: Eukaryota > Metazoa > Chordata > Actinopteri > Syngnathiformes > Fistulariidae > Fistularia > Fistularia tabacaria. The sequence goes on from CAAKHD010004644.1 coordinate 136,865, forward strand.
TCAGTCCGGTCATACTGTCCTATTTAACTCCTTCCATGGGTAATATATCCCCAATCAAAGAATTTCTCCTACTACTTTCTTCATACTGATACAAGTATGTTTGTATCCACAGCAGATGTACATTAATGCTCAAAAATAAAGAAAAAAAAACGTGGAAAAAGTTCCCCTTTGGTCTCTCATCCTCAGAGAATTACCTCAAGAGTTCTGGTGTGCAAAGCAATAAATGTGACCCTTCAATGTAAACCAGCGCAACAAAGTGAGAGGGCCAGTTTCTTCTGAGCAGAGCTGCATTCACAAAGAGTTTGATGCATTCATGTGGAACCCTCACTAAACTTTCATTTGGCCTTAAGTCCAGAGGTCAATTCACCTCACGCTACCTCACTTGCTCATCGTCCCTCCAATGTGCATTTCTCAAAGGCATAGTTAAAAAAATTATCCAGGTTTTGGAATATATATGCATACCGACAGTCATTCTTCTGAAGGGAGCTGTTATCCAATTATGTATCTGTAAGAAATAAAGGAGAGGGAATGTAGTGAAGTCCTGGTCAAAGCTTATGATTTTGTTAAATCTCTGACAATATAAGCAATAAATATGTCTTACCTCTACATTCGTATTTGAGGTCTGAGAAATAAACCATCTCCTGAGAGAAGACATATAAGCCGAGTCGCCCGCCGGCGTATGTCTTGTCGTAGATGTTCCCAGAATCAGCCATGATTCTTTTTCCTTCATACATTACCACTCTGAAAACAAGAGAACAGGCATATGAGGCCATTTCATTTTATTAAATAGCTTGTGAAAAATATCACGGTTCTGTGGCTTTGAGCTCACCTAATAAGTCCAGTCTTGGGTCTGTGGGTCAGGTGCCATCTGTAAGCAGTGAAATCCTTCCAGCCGATGTTCTTAGGGTCATGCCACAGGGTGCGGACCTGAAAACAAGGAAGTTCAAGCTGTGGAAAATAATCTCACATTTTCACTGTCAATACACATGCCTCTTAATCTGTACGTACCTGTCCTGCGGTATCTCCAGTGTGCCACAGTGCATTTCTCAGGTGCTCACCAGGCCCTGTGGTGGAGTTGACCACTTTGATGGACAGTCCTGAGTATCCTTGAGCTCTTGTGGGTGTGTGAGACCAGTAGGTCTGTGTGATCTGTTTCCACATGACGGTATAGAAGCGAGAGCTGGATTGGTAACCAAACACGAAACCGGCGTAATCATCATCTCTGTCCGTGTTGATGAAGAATGTTCCACTGAAATCCACAGCGCTGAACTCATCATAACCTAAAAAAATAGCAGGAGATTGTTTGAACTTTGCCTGTTACTATATTGTGTCTATGTTATAAGTAAAACACATGATTATATGTTACGTACCAACAGCAATGCCCGGGTCACAATTGACAGTCTGCACCAATTCCTTTCCCTGATGTCTGACCATCCAGTTGGGATCAATCTGGGAGGTACCCTTAGGATCCAGGGGAACCATTTGAAATCTGCGAAAGTCTGTTTCACTGATTGCAAAGTTCTCTGGGCATACGTCATAAATGTCCAGGATATTGTCTTGGTCAAAGTCATCCTTGCACACATCACCGCGTCCATCACCTAAGGAGAAAATATATGCAATGAGATGTACAAATGGAAAGGATAGCAAAAGAACGAAACCAGATTCTAGATAGAAACGAGAAGAACAATGGTCAACAAATTGGATCACTCTTGACAGAGAGAGAGAGAGAGAGAGAGTGTGTGACTCACCATCAGAGTCAAGCTGATCGGGATTAAAGGCAAGTCTGCAGTTGTCCTTGTCATCAGGAATGCCGTCATTGTCATCATCATGGTCACATTCATCACCCTTCCCATCCTTATCGTGGTCTGCCTGGTTGGCATTGGGGATATAGGGGCAGTTGTCCAAATTGTTCTGGTGACCATCCTCATCAATGTCCTGGTTGCTGTCACACTTGTCTCCAATGAGATCTGAGTCAGAGTCAATCTGTAGGAGGAGAGAATTTCTTCATGATGAGATTTTTCACTGCCTAACTGCCTTACTGTATGATGCTTCAACTGTCTTTAGATAATAAATCATTGTGTTGCACCAAACAAAATACTGTATATTAGATGCAATGCTCTTTAATACTGCATCCTACAGTGAATTTTGACATAGTTACATGATATATTGTGTTTTGGAACTCAGCTTAGCTTATAATGCAGCCTGAATTACCTGATCAGGGTTGTGCTCGAGAGGGCAGTTGTCACAATGGTCTCCCACTCCGTCCCTGTCAGTATCTCTCTGATCCACGTTATAAACATATGGGCAGTTGTCATTCTCATTCAAAATACCTGGTTCAAGACATATATATTTATAAATATTTAAAACTTATTTTGGTTCACTGGACAGAGCAAATGTTTGTGATTAAGAGAACAAATCAAATCAAGAGAGATGTCTTACCATCACCATCAATGTCAACAGCACAGGCATCACCCTCCCCATTATTGTCAGTGTCAGTTTGATCAACATTGGCTTCAAACACACAGTTATCGCAACGGTCACCAACATCATCCCTGTCTGCGTCATACTGGGCAGGGTTGTATACTCTGGGGCAGTTGTCCTAAAGCAATAGAGACACATCAAAAGAGATATTACTAATATTACTCAAGATACAATGTTCCCATGCTTGTTTTTCCCTAAATTTGCTGGACTATGACATTCCATGGCAAGAGCTTATAATTTAATACCACAGCATTTATCCTGCCTGACTTTCCAACTCCACACTTAGAATTATGGGAAAACACCACCCCATCTTTATCTGAAATAAAAATACACTATTCAAATACAACTGACTTTCCACTGTGAGCCTTTTAAAAACACACAGAAAGAAAGGCTCTACATTCTAGCATAGAGTAAGAACAACTACTGCTGAGTGCTCTTTGGTCAGGGGTAAACATATTTTTAAAGCAAAAAGCCGGAGTGATGACTTACCCTATCATCAGGGATGCCATCATTGTCATCATCATGGTCACATTCATCACCCAAGCCATCTTTGTCATGATCCTCCTGTCCAGAGTTGGGAAGGTTGGGGCAGTTATCCTGTTAAAAAAAGCAAAAATTAGCATGATTATTACATTACTAGAGTAAGGATGGACGGGAATGTTTATCTGGATTGCTTTCCATTGTGAAGTCAGCCTACCTTCTTGCAGTGGTAAGTAGCATTTTGCACACACGGCAGATTAACATTGGGCCATCCATCCAGGTCAGTGTCCTCTCCACAAATATAACCATTTCCAGCGTACCCTGGCTTGCACTCACAGCGGAACATGGATTCGGAAAAGATGCCCAGGTAGATGCAGTGTGCATTTTTGTTGCAGTTATGGGTACCATCTCGGCATGGGTTTCGGGGTTTGCAAACCTAGAGGCACAAAACATTTTAGAGGGTTAATACAGTGCACACATGTTGCTTCCAGCCCATATCTGAAAGCAGTGAGTTATAATTCAAACCTGTTTTTTAGCAGTTGCCTGCTCTATTCCTCTTCCATAGGGCTGAGGACCGGAGAAACGTGTTGGGCACGGCATGCAGTTGTAACCTGGCTCAGTGTTCACACAGCGATGGATTCCGTTGTGTGTGTGGCAAGCATCAGGCACCTCTTCACACTCATTAATGTCCTTGCACTTGACGCCATCTCCACTGAAACCAAGTGGACACTTGCCACAAGTGAAAGAGCCATCAGGGAAACTGTTGCACTTGGCACCAGGGAAACATGGATTGGAAAGACAGCCATCTGAAGACAAGAACAACCAACACTTTAGAATGGCAATACTTTGTGACATATTTCTTAATTCTTTAAAAAACATAAAAACATAATCTGTCTGAAAGCCTTACCGATAGGGCACTTCTGTGTGTTGCACCGTTGATTCATAGTGGCGTCACCAATGCAATCTTTCCCTCCATACAATGGAACAGGGTCAGAACAGAGCCGTTTTCGGGTCTGGACTCCTCCATCACAGGTAACAGAACAAGTGTCCCATGGTGACCAAGGTCCCCATCCTCCGTTGACTAAAAAGTGCATTTTAACTTTAGTCATATTTTGCAAAATGCATAGCTTGTAACAATGTTCAAACCTGAAAAGCAACTTACTAGGACAAGGAGACTTTTGGCAAATTTCTGTTTGACGTCCCTCTCCCTGGCAGTCTCTGCCACCCATCTGAGGTGTGGGAGAGTTGCAAAGGCGTATGCGGGTGATGACACCCTCACCACAGGTCACGGAGCATGAAGACCAGGGAGACCAATGACTCCAACCACCATCTTGTTTGACTATGAGCACAATTTGCATCATTAATTAACACCCCTTGCAAAATGAGAACATTGAGAATCTCAAAGGCAGATTGTAAATTGACCTACAGCGCTTGTCACATTCTTGTGGGTAGCAGTCACGGGTCTGAACGGAGGTTCCATTACAATTGTTGTTGATGCGGTCACAGGAGCGTCCACGCTGCTGGATGCCACGACCACAAGTCACTGAACAATGTGTCCATTCGGACCAGGGAGACCAACTGTCTCCATCGATGATACTTTCTGTAACGGGGAAATAGATTATATCTAGGATTATTTACCTTAGTAGGAAGACATGAAGTGGGCATATAAAAGAAATCCTATAATCATAGTTGTTTAGAAGTCAAAAGGAATCTTACTGTTTTCACAGCGAGGACAGCACTCTCCGTCTGGCACGGTGGCATTAACACAGGGGATCAGAGGACAGGAGATTTTTCGACAAATTGTAGCAGAGTTCTGATTGGAGGGATAGATGAATTTGTATCAGGATTCTGATTAGGTGAGCAGGTATGGGTAAAAGCCTGATTGCTAAATCGTACAACAATGTGATTGACACTGGCGTTGCCTCCAGAAACTAAACAAGCACTTAGACGATCAGTAGTAATGATACACGTTGCTTTGTTCATTTCAGTAATGGGATGTCTTCCAGTCAGTGGTGGAACTATTATTTAGAGAATACAGCTGAAGGAATACAGCGATTTTTCTTTCTTTCCTCAAATTTCTCTGGCTTTTTTACAGTTGCCATTCAAGCAGGCGCATACACTTACCTGGCATGTACACTCCGTGCAGCCATCCACGGTCCACTCGTCTTTGTTCTTGTGCACGATCCCGTTGTGAATGCAAACTTCACTGATGTTCATTTGAATTTTAAGTTGTGCACTTTCTTGAGACTGCAGAAAAAAAAAAGAGAAAGGCAGAAATTGCTCAAGATGGAAATGTTTCACTTTGCCAAGGTTCCAATACAAATGAATCACTGACTGACACTGTGATTAAGACATTGGTTGATTGTAGTGAAGCATTGCAAATAGAACAGACAGCCCATCACATTTGTGTATTCACATGGGTCTCATTAGGGACTTGGCTGTGGGCTACCATTTAAGCGACAAGTCGCTTGCATGGGGAATGTGTTAAATGGAATCAGAGGGAAATATGGAGAAGAGGATGAAGACAAATAGCCCTGTTGGGCCTTGGAGCTTACCACTTTGTTGAGCTCATTTGACAGTTGCTTAACGACCACACCGAGTCCCCTGAGCTCCTTGAAAATGCTAGCAATGTCCTCACAGGAGAATCCGCAGACTGACTGCAGGTCTGAATGATAAAAGTGGGGCAATGTAAATGATCTCTGCTCTAAAAGTTCACAACTTGCCAGTGAAACAGAAGGTGATTGCTCAGTTTTGTTGGAGGGATCTCACCTTTGGCTTTTTGGCCAGCATAAACATTACTAATAGCAGGGTTGGAGCCATTATGTGGATTCTCTAGTGTCATGACATCAGTCAATATTGCTGGAAGGGTAAAAGCGAAGACAAATTACTTTCTAGGGATTATCTGGGAAATTGGAGAATAAAATGAGGTAACATTTGTATTCATGTAATTAAAAGTTCAAGATTTACCTCCACTTTGGCATCCCTTATTTCTCAGTATGGTGTCCATAGTTGTCCCAAAGACAAAGCGCATGTTCTGAAGCACTCCCTATGAAATGATTTTCAGTTAAGACACTATTTGATAAAAGAAGCAGCAATAAATGATTTGCTATCCATGTTTTTATGTCTGAACAATGACGATCTTACCATGAATCTGTCCCTTACAGCTCCCTTCCCTATTCTGAGCCTGGCAATGTCTGGCACCTCTTGAGTCAGCACTTTGTGTATTGGCACATCCATCTCTGACACGTTGATCTCCTCACAGCCAACAAAGAGTTGTGCCCGATCGTCCTGAATGAAAAGGGTGATGTTCTTCCAGTGTCCGGTGGCCAGACCCGCATCCTCAATGGACACAACCTGGTGCTGGTTCATGGTGGAGTAGACCACATCCAGAGTATTTGCCTTGCCATTGGAAATGATCTCGAAAATGGGTCCAGAGCCGTCAGTCTTCTCGATGATCAAAAGGCTTCCCCTGTTCTTTTTTATCTGTCTTAGGTTGAGGAGGAGGATGAAGCCCCTCTCGGCCTGAATGGAATCGATCAGGTCACTGAAGGAGCTGTCGGGGATGGCGGGAATCAGGTCTGGGTTTAGGACTTTGTACGCAGGACTGTATGGTTCGGAGCCTTTTACAAATGTCACGCCGTGGTTTCTCTTGCTCACTCGAGCAAGATCGAATAAGTCATAGACATTGTTGTCGTCCTGGCTCTCTGTGTTTTAAAGAGAAATGAAAAAAGCTCATAATGACACTGTTAACACTGAAAAATCATCCTAAAGTCTTTGTTTTTCACTGAAGATCAGTTTTTTTTCTGTTCAAAGGAATCAATAATTGACAACATGAGTGATCTGCTATCCCCTAAACATTTTTTCAATGTTTGTCATCCTCACCTGCCAGTCCTGCTTCCCCACAACTCCAAAGCATTAACAGCAGGACGATGCCCTCCAGCATCATCTTGAGTCCTCAGTCTATCGTTCTGAGACGACCACAAAACAAACACACAATCACTTGACACATTCAGTTTAAGACTCTTCATTAGAAAGAGTTTCATGCAAATAGTCTACCAACCTCTTAAAACGGAGAATGGCCAGTAAAAATGTGAAAAAAGAAGAAAGAAAAACTGTCTTCTTTACGTATTCCTTCCCTTACTTTCGAAGGAGATCTGAATTCGTTGAAGGGATTTCGAATGAAAATCTCAGTGAGCTTCTGTCCTGTATTAGATCCGATGCTTAAACTTATACCACTGACTCCTTTCAATGACACGGCCGGTATTTAAATGGTTGAAGGACATTCCTGAGACGCGGTTTGAACCAATGGGAGCCCAGCAGGCAGAGGAGGGGGAGGGACTTGTCTTCCCTCACAGTCAGACCCGAGACGCGCACACAGAGGGGAAAAACGCATTCCTGAAAGAATTTCCATCACCAGACAAATATTTCAGGCGTCAGTGCCAAGCGATCACTTCCGGAAATATAAATGTTTCATTGACGACGTTAAGTTTTGGAAGCTGTATTTGAATTTATTTACACTCTTTCTCAATGTTTTAAAAACATTTTTTCTCACTTTATCGTCAGTCTTGTTCCGATGGAATACGTCAGTTTTACGCGGTTTATGAATTCAAACTGCAGTTTTGTGCTGTAACGTCAACGTTTTTACCTTTAGCCGTGACACGAGGCGGACCGTGTGGTTTTTAAACAGTGAGCTTCTCGTACTGTTATTACCACCAGCGGCCGCCAGGTGACTCACTGAGCACGACCGACCGGCTGATTGAAAGGTGATGGGATGTTTCCTCTCTCTTTTTGTATGGAAGGAAAAATACATTAGATTAAAACAAACTAGCCCTCGCAGTAAAAGTGCGTAGCTTAATGATGATTTCAGAGTTTGTGGGTGAGATCTTATCAGAAACTTTATTGAAATGGTGTCGTATAAATCATGATATTATAATTAAAATGTGAAGGCTGAGCATATGCATATGCTCAAACAAGGAAATCTGGGGTCATAATTTAGGAAAAATATGAACTCTATCACTTGCAAAAAAGAACCAAGAGAAAACGTCTGAGAAGATATAAGGGAGAACTTTCTCTTGGGGACATAAGAGAAAGAGGGTCTCAAATCCCACTTTTAAGTTAATAATGATATTTTGATTATGATTGTGATAATGATTGTGAATATATTCTTCTTCTTATTCGTATTATTTCCATTACGATTATGATTATTATTATTTGTAGTAGAAGTAGTAGTAGTAGTATTATTAGTATTATTATTAACAATTTAATATTATAATAGGTAACACTGTATTATATCACAATATAATTAACTGTATTAACAAATTATTCTACTTCCTGTGTCATATCAGTACAGAGGCGTGATATTTCCTCAACAAGAGATTCATGGATATACTCAAACATCTCAAAACTGTGAAAGTTCAACAGAGCCTTGAAAGTAATGAAGAGTTTGTTTAATTTCTCTTTTGAGCAGACTCTCTCTCAGACCTTAACCCAAGCCACTTATCCATTTTTCACTTCCTCCAGACCACCAAGTGAAAACCAAATTCTCAGAAACATGTTACACTTGACTTCTTATGAAAGAAGCATTTGGCTCATTGAATGTCTTTGACTCCGTCTGGCATCCAGACATGTGGCGACAGAGAAGAGCAAAAGAGTGGATGAAAAGCTTCTTAAACAACAGGAGCCGGAGGGTGGGGGAGTGTACGGCCTACATGCAGGAATGACACATTCAAATAAAACTCAAGAGGATCTGGTGGACAATATCTAGGGTATGTGGAATGAGACATTTTTTGCTGTTTTGATTTTAAACTTCAGCGAAAGGAATGGATGCAAATCAAAGTGTAATTCAAAACATGGTCTCAAGGGAACATTGTTAGCGATATCATAGACAGGTGTGACCAGTGGGCTTGACAGTGACCTCACAGCGTGGGAGGTGTAAGTGACAAAACTGTGTATCGAGTGCCAAGTTCCAACAAATACTCAATAAACTGAGCCAAGTCTTGAGCGGAAGCAGCCCATAGATAGCAAATGTTCACTCTTGGTGCATTTCCCAAATCTTCCCTCCGACTGGAGGGAGACAGATACACACATTTCTTGACGGAGGACACATACATCATGTTGTAGTCCTCCCCGTTTTCTATATTTGCTCAAGCCAAATATTTCAGAAAGAAGAGAATAAATCTGATTTGCCTTTGAGCTATACACCTGTTTATACACAATTTAGAACAGTACTAGTTCTTAAAATTTAACTTTCTGAGTGTTTGGAAGGATTATTTGATAATTTGAGAAAAACACCTGTAACCTTCATGAATAAAAAAAAAATTACCTATAAAGGGCACAATATGTATTCATGTTCATCGGAGCTCCTCATGAACAAGAAACAAGAATCCCTTTTTTCTACCTCCAAGAGCACTCATGACAACATGCATAGAATGAAGCCCCTGGACTCGACATTCAATTTGAGTGTCAACCAAAGTAACTCTCTGGAGTTGTTTCCTTACTCGAAACCCTGATTGTTTTTTCCTTTTTTACACTCAAGAACTCAAACCTTGTGAGTCTGCATGCGGAGATGGCAAGTCAGGAGCCAGACAGGACTTGAATCCTTTCACAAAAGAACATCAGACCCAAACATAACCCATCAGTTAAACAGATAGTCCTGTGGCCAATATAGTATACAAAGGTACCAGACCCAAGCGGAGCATTCGGATGTACTGATTGTGTCCTAAAACTTTGGCATATATACATTTAAAAATGTCTTAGGTCTTAGTTATTTTCAAAGAATTTTACAATTTATGACAGTTTATCCTTTTTTTTCCCTATTACAAGTTCTTCTCTTGCTGTCTTCACTGTGTCATATGACCAATTTTACAGCATCTTACTGGTCATTTGTTCAACCCCTTCTCGCCTTGTCAAACTCACCTGTCCTTTGAACCTGTGCCTGTGCTAATATTTGCCCAGACAAAAGCAACACACCCATTTGCACTGGTAAGTAAAATAATTTGATGCTCAGCCAATGTTTGTTGAAGAATTTCGGTGTTCACTGTATAGGACGCCAGAATTATTTTCGATTTAATAAAACAATGCTTAACTGCTGTTTCTATTATTTTGATCAACACCAGTGTTTCAAGAGACAAACAAATCCATGAGGCATACCAGACACTGAGGACATCAAGGAAAGGTGGATGACACAGGAGTGCAAGAACAGTGGGGAGACACAAAAAGTAGCCTCCACAATAAAGAATCCAGAGACTTGCACTCCCTTCTGCCTCTGGATATCATCCGAGAAAAGAATAAACCACCTCATCATATCGCACTTTTATGTTTGTAAACAAATAAAAAAAACTCCCTGCAATTAAAAAAACAAGTGAAAAAAACAAAACAAAACCAAAACACAGATAGAAACCGGAGGTGCCATAGCATTCATGAAATGTTGTATTGTAGAGTTTATTTTTTTCCTACAGACTGTTTCATTACTCATTACTCACTATTTACTCACTATTTCATTGATTACATTTATTCTTTTAATTGCAGCAAATGTACTGGTGGATTAAGTTATATAAATAGGTGAACCAGTTCCATGGCTTTTGTAATTTATACGCCCACTGATATGGCTGACTGAAACAATGGAACTTCAGAAAGTGCATGATCTTCTGTCATGCTTGTGTTTTTTTTTAACTGCTTTTAAAGATCAAAATGGCTGCTTTGAATTGGTTCCATGGTTGATATCCGAGCAGAAAAGGAAATAGGAGTTAAGTTTTCACACAAAATCACACGGTATAAGGAATGACAACTGTAACAATATGTCAGTGATTCGAATAATTATGTGAATACTACTATCATCAAATTCATCAAAAGGGAGGAAAAACTAGAATAAAAATAATCAAGTCCTTAAAAAATGCATCAGAAAAGCACCATATTCTCAAAGGTTTTAAAAATAATCTTTACTGCTTGTCCTGCTCCTAGGGTCAAAGGGGGTGGCTGGAGGCCTATCCTATCTGTTGTTGTCAAGAGGTGCGGTTCATCCTGGACCAGTCACCAGGCGATAACAGGGCCACACAACCCTCCACTCACATCCAATTAAACTACTGTTTAATGGTTTTGGACTGTGGGAGGAAACCAGAGAACCCGTGGGAATCCCCCCCCACACACACAGGGGAGACCACGCAAACTCCACACACATAGGGCCCCCTTAAAGAATCGAACCAGGAACCTTCTTGCTGTGAGCTGGAATCACTAACCACTACACTTACATCTTTTCATTAATTCCTTTCCATATGATTATGATTCTGGAAGGTAGAGACTTCTTTGTTTGTTTTGTTTTGTTTTGTTTTGTTTTGTCTTGGCAAGCAGCCGATGTCCCCATCATTGCACAGTTTTCCTGTCACTACCCTGGGGCATCATTTTTTGATAAGTCCCCCTGGGACATCATTTTTGTATAAGTCCTATTTTGAGAGAAAAAAAGAAAGTTATGATGACTCACCAGTGACATTGGAAAGGTTGAGCAAGAGGCGATGTGGCTATTCGTTAAAACGCATGAGTCACTGATATTTTTGGGGAAAAGTTGGATTGTGCTTGGTGATTGCTAATTTTCTGTCATGAGTGCTCGCATTTCAACCAGGTGTATATTTTGAGAGGAGGAAAAATACATTGGTCAACATCTTGATGTTTATATTTTGAATTGTCCCAAGGCTTAGGATCACTAAGTGCACTAAACATGTTGAGCTCAGGCAGAATTAGTACCAAGGAGACAGAACTAAACTCTCCATCTTATTTGACACAAGGATCATCGCGTATGACGCGTATGGAAAATGTTTTGTTTCTGGCACATGCCTGAACATTGGAATGACCTGAAGCCATCAGCCACTGTAAATCATTGATCGTAATTCATGCTTGGACCTGGAGCCCTAAAGAGGAAAATGAGGATATGGTGGCTTTGGCACTCACGTCGCTAAGCAGAAATTATGTCCTGTGGAATAACATTTGTCTTCAATAAGATTTAAAAAAAAAAAAAAGAAATTTAGCAATTCAGTCCCATCAATTCTGTTGTTCTAAACAGCCATGCAAAAAACAGAGTGCAAATTTCAGTTTGGGCGTGTCAGCAGGGTAGCACATTGTAAGATGTATGCATGTTGGGGAATGATTAATTGGTTGCAGTGAATCTGCTCAATTCCAGCAAGTGATGTCAGAGTCTGATTATGCTGGATGGACCCCATGTTCTCTTACTATTTACAGACAGATACCAAGTCATCCATGGGAATTCTTGCATGCCGGTTGTACAAACACAGAGCCACTCAGGTGCGGTGAGTGATGACAGTAAATGCACCCCAGTCCACTTTGACTTTCATCCTGCTAAATGGACACTGTTGACTAATGATCTGACGGACCACATGCCACTCACCTGCGAGACGAACACTGTACTCAGGAATGTTAAAGGGCTACAGCATTAGAGAACGGTGTGGGTTTGTAAAAAAACTGAGACTCATCTAACAGCTGTTCCAGATGACCACACAAGTTGCACATCACTTTTTTGGGGGGGAAGGAATGTGAATGTAGCAACTTTCAGGCCATTTCAAGATATCAGAGCAATTAATTTTAAGCTGACAGGTCAAAAAAACATTTGAATAGACATTGTGAATGTAAACTGTAACCTGTATAACACCCCCTTTCACCATAAAGCTGTACCAAAACAAAATGTCATCTGACTTGATCGAAAATAAAATAAAACTGCTTTTAGCGTCTAAACACTACACTAGATGAAATTTTGCACTGTGTAGTATGTGTCGGTGTCCGACTACTCTCTATGCTATTTAGGACAACATTGTAAGGTGAAGTTTTTTTTCCAAGTGATAACCATTGGAAATATCTGTCTGAGGGTAAGATAATTCTCAACATCCAAATGCTTTTGACAAAACTCAATTTTTCAGATACATGCAGCGAGTCCCCGCCTACAGAAATATTTAAAAATCCTCCCCCCTCCACATTAAAGGAAAGGTAATAAAGTCAAAGTTCAAATACATTTTCCCTATATGAGGTTGCTATCACTTTACTCAGTTCATGCCGAGTTGTGTGTTAAGGAGAGCAGGGAGGTGTCTGGGCATCTGTTTGGGAATAGTATTCAAAAAAAAGAGGATCATTGTAAGGATTATTTATTAAAGTATGTTCTGCGATGACAGTCTTCTTCAGGGTCCCCAAAGAGCCCTCAGCTGGATCAGTGGCCACCCTGATTTTGGTATTTACTCCTTGTGTATTCTTGGATTTGTACATAGCAACAGAGAGAGAGAGAGAGAGAGAGAGAGAGAAAGATTGCCTGGCTTTTGCCAAACAGTGTTGAAATAGCACTTTCACATCCAACCACTCTAGCTTTATCTTGTTTTTCTTATTTTTTTGTACATGTCCTGGGAGTATATTCATGTTTTTCCACCATGTCTCGAGCCTTGAAGTTAAAATATTTCCAGCGCCTCCAGTAGCTTCATAGATCCACTGATAGACCGTGGAACATTTTAAACAAAAACTTTGTGGATAACCACAAATATATGATCAAAAGTTCATTTTATGTTGATGTAAAAAAAAAAAAATTGATGAATCAGGAATCTAATTGACATCCAAAGCATTATGTGTAGAGACATCCCAGTAGACAGCAGCACATAACTGAATACAGTGGAATTAGATGACAGAGAATAATGACTTAAAAAAGTCCAAAGAGGAGCAACTTGAGGTTTGAAACATTGATAAAACATTCCGAAAAGTGTTTTCTTCTTCTTTTCCTTTTGGCTCTTCCCTTCAGGGGTCGCCACAGCGAATCAACCTTTCTTATTTAACCATATTCTCTGTATCCTCCTCTCACTCAACTTACTTAATATCCTCTCTCTCTACGTCTGTAAATCTTCTCTTCGGTCTTCCTCTAGACCTCGTGCCTGACATCTCCAATTCCATCATCCGTCTACAAATATATTCACTATCCCACCTCTGTACATGACTGAACCATCTCAGTCTGGCTCCTCTGACCTTCTCTCCAAAACATCTAACATGGGCTGTCACTCTGAAGGACTCATTCCTGATCCTATTCATCCTCATCACTCCCAAAGAGAACCTCAACATCTTCATCTCTGCTTCTTCCAGCTCTGCTTCCTGTCTTTTCTTCAATGCCACTGTCTCCAAATCATACAGCACTGGTCTCACCACTATCTTGTACACCTTTCCTTTCATTCTGGCTGATAGTCTTCTATCCCATAGTACCCCTTACACCTTTCTCCACCCATTCCAACCAGCTTGAACCCATTATTATACCTCTTTACCACACTCTGCATGGCTTAGGACATGTTGACCCTAAGTACTTGAAATCCTCCAATTTCTTGATCTCCACTCCCTGTAGCCTCACCGTTCCAGCTAGGTTCCTCTCATTCACACACATATATTCCTTCTTGCTGCAACTCACCTTCATTCCTCTACTTTCCAGAGCATACCTCCACCTCTCAAGATTTTCTTCAACCTGGTCCCTGCTCTCACTACAGATCACAGTATCATCTGCAAACATCATGGTCCATGGAGATTCCTGTATAACCTCATCTGACAGCCTGTCCATCATCACTGCAAATAAGAAGGGGCTCAGAGCTGATCCCTGATGAAGTCCAACCTCCACCTTGAACTTCTCTGTTACACCTACAGCACACCTCACCACTGTCTCACAGCCAGCATGCATGTCCTACATCAATCTAATATACTTCTTTGACACTCCAGACTTCCTCATGCAATACTAGAGTTCCTCTCTCAGCACCCTGTCGTATGTTTTTTCTCGGTCTACAAAATCGCAATGCAGCTCCCTCTGACCTTCTCTGTACTTCTCTATGAGCATCCTCAAAGCAAATACTGCATTGTAGTACTCTTTCTAGGAATGAAGCCACACTACTGCTCACAAATGGTGACTTCTACTCTCAGTCTACTTTCCACTACTCTTTCCCATAACTTCAACATATGGCTCATCAACTTTATCCCTCTATAGTTACCATTCAGAGAAGTGTTTTACTTTTTGTTATTAATGGAATGTTCTTACAGCTCATGTCTGAGACATTGAGCTTCCATTTTCTGTGAACTGTAAAAATTCTTGACACAAATTTGGAAATGTCTGGTTAATCTTTAAAGCTCAGTGCTGTACACTGATCACTGAGATTTCTTTACGTGAAGTCATGGGAGTGCATGGGTTTCCCTTGGGAAATACATGGGATTTCTTTCTTTCTTTTTTTTCAATTCGTAAAAAGGATCATCAATGAGATGTAGAAATGGTTCAAGTTCATGTGCATATATAGTTATCTGAACATTCTTTGCTGAAACAGGGTTTTTGAGGGGGTGTTAGTGAGAAACGAACCAAGGCAACCCTTCTAAAGCACCGTTGGAGCCTGTCTGTCCCACAGTGTCTCCACAGGAAATAATAGCTTTTTTAAGGAAAATGACCCAGTGATGATGCTGTGCATTGGGCTGCGCACAAAAAAGGAAAACTTAACAGCATTATTTCATCCACTGCACAAACATCCAAGTTTGCTTTGCTGTGAGATCCTGCTTTTCTTGGCTCCCTCCTCTAAAAATTCAGTAGTGATTTTAGGAAGTGTGCTCTCTCCTTTGAGACAGGGATATTTAACGCACAGTAAAACAACCAGGTAATGCTTCCATGCTCTGCTTCCATGCTCGCCATGCATCCATTCCCCAGACACTGAGCGGCTATTCACAGCAAAGCATTTCAGAGTCAGTAGTCTACAGTGTGCCTACTTGCCAAGATGTCACTGGTCATTGAAGAAGAACATGATCTAATTCTGTCAGAAAAACTTATTGGGTTTGGATAGAGGCCCATGGGCAGCACCACAGTTCAGTCCTGTAGACTTTCAACTCTGCCAATACTTTGTATTTGACTCTGTGGGAGCAGAGAGTATTACTGAACTGAGTCAGCCTCGACCTTTGAAAACAGATTAGATTATATTTCTTGGATGTGGCCGTAAACTTTTGATATTCTATCATTATCCTTCGTCAAGGAAAATAAAACACAGCAAAACAGCTACATCATTTAAAAGGATACAGCATTTTTTTTAATAACATTTTGACTCCTGCGGTGAAATAAACATTGTGAAATCCCAAATATCAACATGACTATCTCTTTCACTATCAAGCAAACAGTAGCACAGTAGCAGTAAGCCAGGAATTCTGTACTCAAGACAAACTAATTACCAGTATTAATTGACATGTTAACGTATCAAGGGCTTGTAAAGCATAAAACAGGCCGTAAAACTAAAACATTGAGTTGAAACCATCTAAAATGAATGGTAGGGGGCAGGAGGGATTGCAGCAGCTTGTGTTTCTCTGGGTTCGTTCATTCAGAGTTTTCTTCTTCATAAAAGATTGTTTTGGTCGATTAGTGCGACTTTAATTCTACTTTGGAAGGGAAAAGCTGAAATCTGGGTCGTGAGAGGAAGAAATTCTGGGCTTGACTATCATCGTATGGTATTTTTTGGGAATGTCACAACTTTAAAACAACAAGGTGTAAAATCTTCATTGTTTTTGTAATTTACCATTGCTCATGTACAGGTTGAACTTTCTTTGCTCCTTAGTTTAGCTGAGGGATCAACCCCCCACACCTCCACTGTCCTCCCCCCACCCCCCACTGAGGCAGGCCACTCTGCCCCTCAGCAAAGTCTAATCAGTCTTTGGGATGAATGTGTCCCACAAGGTGTGCAGCACATGACAGGACGCTGCTACTTCACAACACGTAATTTTATTTTTCCCTAAATAAAGAAAATTGTAAAAAGAGAGTCGCTGTCGTACCCTGACAATTTCAAGGGGGGTCTGCATGAGTCATCCTACAGATAATATTGTTCATACAAGGCACTGACTAAAACCCTTTTTTGTGTTAAAGCTACACCCTTGGTTTTCAGACAAATCAACCCTATCTTTCAAATTCCTTACATTCTTGCAGATGTTTTTGCTGATGAGAACCAGCTGGGATGTTATACTTTCTCGTAACTTTATTACACAGAACTACCTCAAGGTATAGGTTATACATTTCTGCATGACTTATGTTGCAGCCCTCTGGATATATTGCATATCATCGGGTGTTTTGTTCACTGGTGTATAAAACTTTACACCCCACTTGACAAGATATAGGGAATTGAATTGTTGTTTGTTTGCTCTCAGTTTCTCTCCTGACATTTGCACGAAGGAATTCAGTGCATGAATTCTTGCTACTCATCAATTTTAAGCTAAACAATGTAGTATGCAGTATTTAGTGTTGATTTGAGACAGCAGGCTGTGTTGAGAGTGATAGAAAGGTTCCTCAGTGGTCTGGGGTGTTTGCTATGGAAAGCCCTTCCCCTGCTGTTCCCTTGGTCTATGGTCTATGTGACAAAGGTATTTAATGGCAGGAGTTGCACTTACCCTATTTTTTATTTTGTTTTCCTCTTAGTTAATGGCATGCATTTCACCTCAATGCTTAATTATCAGGTAGGTCTCTACAGCAGACAGCATCAAAAAGATTTCCTCTGAGGAACGTCATTGGTGTTTGCAACCAGTATAAACCAATCACCCACCTGCATAAACATTTTTTTTATTATGGCTGACAAGGAAAAGATTAGCAAATCAAGCTCCCTCTCCGGCCATCATATAAGTCACTTGTTTCTGGGAAAAGCCATTTCAAATTAGTGTTTAATGGAAGTGCAATGTGGAGATTTGGAAACAAACATGGGACTAAGCAAAGCTGGGACAGGTGCAAATAATTTGCCTTACTGTGTTGTGTTTTTGTTGAAAGAGACAGCATATTCTCATGAAAGGATAAGTATGCAGCCCATCAAATTTTCAACTTCAGGTTGTGGTCATGTCATCGTCAGAAAGCCCATGGAAATTCCAACAAATTGTTTCAAGTTGCATTTCTGATTATTTCTTTTGATACTACTCAGTGAGAAGATGTAGCATGTTGCTATATTAATTTTACCGCAAAGTAATGCTGTCTCTTCCATTCAGTGAATGTAGGCATCTTTGTGGCATTTAGCTGATGCTAGGATAACGCGGATACCACGTGGTAATTAGTCTAGATTTTGTGGTAGTTGCGGCCAAGCAAGATGGGATCTATCAAGAAAACTAAATTTAACAAAACAGCAAACTTTTCCCAAAAACATTTCAACTAATAGCAGAACATTTGTCATCATTTCAGCAAACACAATATTTCATCAAGCACCATTTCATAAAATGCAGTAAATGAATTAAAATGTATGACCAGAAACTCAACAGTAGTCAATAAACGTGTAAAGTCCCAGTTCTGTTCCATTGAGGTACCGTTGAATAGTATGGCTGGTGCACCACTGTCTTGCTGTGAAGAGCAAACATTCTGAAGAACCTGCACAACCATTTATGAGAAATGTGTTGTGTTATGTTATTTTATGAAATAATGCTAATTACTTTCCAGAAACTCCTGCTAGATCTGCTACCACTGTGCTTGTGACGGCTCATATAGTGCGGAGAATATATTTCCTTCAATGACCCCCTGAAACCGCAGGTGGTCGTTTGAGTAATTGCAAACATAAGTGAAACTAAAATTCATCTGTAGTCATAAAGTTTAAGATAAGCTCAGTGTTGGTGGTTCTATGGTTGGGCATTGTGAGGATTAATGAATCATAATTTAAGACATTGCCAAGTCAGGTGGATTTACATGACCTATCTCGCTGAGTGTTAAAACAAATGGTACAACAAGTCCTGTAAATGATGGCCGTTATTTCAAATTGTTGAAAAGCTCAAGTGCAGGCAGTGATCTGATCCATGAGTGCTGTTCAGAAGCGGTCGGGGTCCAACCTTTGTCTCATGTTATCATGGTTACTCAGGAGTACACTAAAGCAAACTATGTGTGATTATTTTCCTTTTTGGATCAAGATCAGTGAACCCCCACGCAGTGTTTAAAATATGGCAAAGCAATAAATACAGAGCTGACAATGACACTTGGCTGATTAGTCATGTTTGGATGTCCTAGTAGTGTGACACTGGACAAATTTGCAGTTTTGGTGTTTGATTTAGACAAAGTTATAAAGTTTGGAGGATGTCAGATTTTGTTTGAATTTTTCACGTATGTTCTGAGCAGGCTTTATTCCGATTTTTCACGATTCTTTATCAGTAAGTAAGCACATTATGTGAAAGAAAGTGATAAATGCAGCAAAGTATGACTCAGTTACTCAGACTGTATTCTGACTAATAAATGTTTTGAGACAACGCCACTTTTACAGGTTGAGTAAAATTCATAAAGGGACTGCGCATCACTTCCTGTTAGCATGATGTGGCACAAGTCAGCACAGGCAGGTTTGGAGGTCTTGCAACTATTATTTATGTGCACTGTTCTTTAAACATTCCTTACTTTTCTTTTTTTGAAACTGGGACGTGTGTAAAACAGTTGCACTGCATATTCTAAAAATATCCCATTGCACCACAGCTAAAAGCATAGTGTTTAGAGTTGATCCTACTACATGTGTTTGCCACATGTGTGGTAAAGTTCCTTGCTAATCTGTCAGTGAATACCTCAAGTAGATTCCTTCAGCTCTCAGAACAGGCAAATGATGAATGGCTTAATTTTTTTTGGTTTGTTTTTTAAACTGAAAGAAACACAACAAACAAATCTGCTATAAAAATAGACCAGGCTATGGGACTATGCCAGAGAGGACCTAGGAAATGTGAGATTTCAATTGATTCCCCTCACATTTCTTGGGTCGTCTTGCTTCACAGAAGAACAAAAAAAAGGGATTTCTCAGAAAAGGTGCTTGAAATATGGGGTCATCGCTCTTTAAGAGTGCCGGGAACCCCTTCCCTCCCTCCTCTCTAGACTTTCCATTCCCATCAAAACAGGGGTTCCCTCCATTGTTGAGGTCATAACTCATGCATTCATGTCTTAACGTTTACAGTAAACCAGAAAAAAAGGTCTGATCTATGTCTGGTGAGAGTGTATTGGGACATCAGTTTTTCTCTTTTTTTTGCTCTTCAAAAGTGAGACGAGACTAAGTTGGGTGTCAGTCTGGATGCCTTTGGTCAAACAACCTTTCTTAATGTACAAATAGTAGAATGGAGAAATTCAGCGATTAGTAGATGTTTGAGTGATGGTGCAGCCTCATAAGATTACTGTGGAAAGTTTCTGTTTCCGACAGTTTTTTGTGTACTGACTGCTTAACTAAATTTAGCTTGAAACACGCTATTATACTTAATAACAGTTTATCACTGTGGATCTAAACGTGGAGCACTGCAGCTCCAATCAGATTATACCTGATGAATTGCCAATAACAAATGTTAGGAGCCAAATTTAGCTGTGGAATTTGTTTTTCATGTGGGGATCACCAGACCAGCCACGAGACAGCTGCGTGCAACATTTT
The DNA here is from genome assembly GCA_901007705.1 of Fistularia tabacaria. NCBI lineage: Eukaryota > Metazoa > Chordata > Actinopteri > Syngnathiformes > Fistulariidae > Fistularia > Fistularia tabacaria. Next base: position 157,201 of record CAAKHD010004644.1, read on the forward strand.
CCAGTTGATAGCTTTGGCTGCTTGTACGACGTAAACATGAATCCAGCTCTAAAGTCAAAGAACAGATATGAGACCTGCATGTGTATTTATTCCCTAGATTCTAATGTAGGTTGGCAACAGAGTGGAGAAAATTAATGTAATTCTTGTCTTTTTTTGGAAAGATAACAGAAACTAAATAACACGTTATATCCCTGCACTTTCATTAATCTGCTCTCCTGTTAGTTTCAAAGGCAGTTGTGATTATTTGTACCTATTAAATGACTGCGAATATTAGCAAGAGTGTTCAATAATATACCTCTGTGGATTATGGTTCTTGTCAGGGTACTATCTGTGTGTATTATTCTTTCTGTCCCAGAGAGCTTTCGTTGGTGACATGGCTCATTGATGTGACTGTATGAAGAAAATCTATTTCCAATACCTGAAAACCAAAATTCCTTTAACAGATGATCCAGTCAGAGGAGACAGCAAAAGAGCTCCAAGACATGGTGCTGGATTAGTAATGTTCCAAAATAAGCAGAGAGGTCGAACCATCTTTCAACAAACTTCTCGAAATGTACATGAAGACTATCTGCTGAATCAATCAGGATTTGCACTTTGCTGCAGTTTCACACTGAATCCCTTCTGTTTCACTCAGAACTTTCCCCAGCAATGATTGCCATGCACCAGTATATCTCAACCTTCGAGTCAGTTTCTTCTTAAATGTTAGTTTTACTTATCTATTACTTATTTTCAAATGAACAGCATTGCTGCCCTCCATGCAACACGAGGACCTGCATCTCTTCTTTAGGATAAGCAAGGACAGTACAAACTTGGAGGTTAGCCTCTGCGGACATTTAGGCGGTGGCTGACAGAAAATGTCATGAGACTAGTGATATATGTTTCATTCAATCTGGCCAGACACAGAGCCCCTGTTTCACCACCAGAGACTGCATATCAAAATATTTACGTCAAGCCAAAAAATTACCACTTCCCCTTGCCTAAAGCATTTAAGTCGACATTGGAGGTCCTGCACAGTAGTCACATGTTCTTGGCTATGTGCTGTGTGAAAGAAACAGGAGAAAGAGAGGTTAAGTGCGCAGAGTTTTGTGACTGACACTTTCCATTGGTTTTCCCATGGGGAGACCTAATGCAGGGGTGTGTCGCCTGCGAAACTATGGCACTGAGCAGTAGCATCTTATGGAGCCCCTTGAAGAGATACATGTTTTCCCCATCTTGGAGCAGCTTTGCAGCCAAGAACAGCTTTTGGTTGGACTCTGATGCCCTGCAGAAAAAAAAAAAAATACAGTTTTTATTCATACCTCTGGGATATAAATAATTTCAGGCTTGACTGTACAGACACACACGCACACATTCAGTTTATACATATATCATTAAATATGCAAAAATATTCCTTTATTATTCTGCTTTTTAGTAACCTTTTTACAGGCCTGCTTTGAGTTTAACACATCTGATATCTTTTGTTAAGATTGTCGAATAGTTTACAGTATAGTTCAGCAGAAATTAAGCATTATACACAATAAATTAAATGAACATATGAAATAGAAACATTGCTGGAATTAATTCAATTAGATTTACTTTTTTTTTTTTTTTAATGCAGTGTCACAAGGGTACTTTCATTGCAGTTATAGTGACCGCCAGAGGTCAAGTAAACAATAGTGTCTGCATTCACTAATCCTGACAATGAAAACAAAGAACAATTATTTTCAATAAATCTCTCTTATCTTATTATAGCGCTTCACCACAATATTCTAGTGGGGGTTGTCACACTTCAGGTATAAATGTAGGTGTCTTTGAGTGAATGTGAGGTTGATGTTTCATCATAGAGAAGCATCACTCCATAAAGTATTATCTGCTTTATATCTGAAAACAAACCGGGGTTTTGGAAGTTAGTTCCCATCTAATACATCCCATTACATGAGTGCTTGGTCTAACATGGCAGTTAAGCGAGCTGACAACGGTGTACAAATAGATGACAATCAACAAGTGTGTACTTGGGGTTTTTTTCAGCTGCATCTTTGAGGTCTTTTCTATCATGCCTATCATGCCTCAAGTCAAGTTGGAAGATAAAACCTTAATTCTTTTTTTTAGAAAAAAACACTGACATTGCTAAAATAAATGATTCTCGATGGATTTCCAATGACTGGACCCAGGCACACTACCCTGAAACAGCAGAACGTGCCAGAAACAAGTTACTGGAAAACGATTGAAAATCGATTATTATAGCAATCCTGTGGTGAACATGGAGGGGCGTGGCCTAGGGGAAAAGGGGCTTGGGGCGTGGCTTAGGCCGGTGGGCTTATCAATGTACGCCCTGGAAGTGTTCAGGGTTGGTTAGTAGTATGGTGGTGCTCGTTAATAAACTCAATCTTTCATTCAAGACTCCAGGGCTTCGTCATCGATTATTCCTCCCCGAGCGCCACATTTGGTGACCCTGACGTGATGAGGCCTCGGAAATATCTGAAGTTGGTCCGCTACTCGCTCGGCCCCCGGGATTTAGCAAATACACGCAAGTACCTGTGCAACGTCATCATCATCGGACTTCTGGCAGAGCGACTCCAATGCCTGGTTTCAGCATGTGGAGGCGCTTTTCCACCTGCGGGGAATTTTTGCAGATGACGCCAGGTACCTTTTGGTAGTCACGGCGTTGGACTGGCACTTGACACAACAAGCCATGGAGCTGTTGCGCAACCCCCCGCTGACAGGTAGATACAATGCACTGTAAAGTCTACTGATCCGGAGGTACAGCCTTTCCGTCGTGGAGCGGGCGAACAGGCTGCTTTTGCTGCCCGGTTTGGGCGACGGGTCGGCTGTTGACCTGATGGAGGGGATGCTGGCACTGTTGGGAGCCCACGAAGGTGGCTTCCTATTTTTGCATATTTTCCTGCGTCAACTTCTGTCTGCAGCACATGCGATCCTGGCAAACTCCCACTGCCTGACCACTGGCAACTACCAGGGTTTGATGGAGGAAGCCGACCGCAGTTCACAGTTCACAGTCCGGAGAGTGGTGCCGGACCCACAACGGATGGCGCCAGGGGTCATGGATAGATCTGACAAGGCAGCCGCCCTGAGGAGGAGAAGGACCGACTTCTGCTTCTTCCACGGCAGATTCGGCAGCAAGGCAAGGCGTTGTGTAGAACCATGCTCATAAGGGGTGCCTGCAGAACAGCGGAGCCGGAGCTCGGTAGCAGCAGTGGGCACCCAGCTGTTGTTCATCAGGGACTAGAGGTATGGACTGTGATTCCTGGTGGACTCGGGTTCACAGAAGAGCCTTCTCCCCCCAACGCGAGCAGACAATCCGGCAAGAGGCAGCGGCCCGCTAATGGGTCGTCCATAACGACTTTGGTGGCTGCTGTTTTGAATGGGACTTTGTGATCATCACGGTCCCCATCATCGGCGCAGATTTCCTGTGCCCCAACGGCCTGCTCATGGACGTTTCGAACCGTCGCTTAATTGACGCCGTGTCTTTCGCCACCTAACTGTGCGAGACAGGGGGGGTTGGGCTGCGAGCCCACACTAACTTTTGGTTAGGGGGATGTTTATCAAAGTTTGTTGGCAAAATTCCCGTCACTAATGACGCCAACATTTTCGACTGCGTCTATGAGGCACGGCATGGAATGCTAGATCCACATGGTGGGACCACCAGTCTTTGCGCGGGCTCACTGACTGGACGCGGACAAGCTAGCTATTGCTAAAGAGGAGTTTGCCACCATTGAACGCCTGGGGATAGCGCGGCAGTCCAAGAGCCCGTGGGCCTCCCCGCTCCACATGGTAGCCAAGACCTATGGGTCGTGGCGCCCCTGCGGCGACTTTCGCTGGATGAATAACATCACCGCAAACGACAGTTACCCCATCCCTCATATTCAAGATTTCTCCATACGGCTGGCAGGGCCAAATTTTTTCCAAGGTGGATCTGGCGCGTGTTTATCACCAGGTGGCGCGGAGGATGTGTCCAAGACCGCGGTGGTCACCACGTTCAGGCTTTTCCAGTTCCTGCGCATGCCTTTCGGCTTGAAGGGTGCTGCTCAGACCTTTCAAAGGGCTATGGACTCGGTGATGCATGACCTCACCTTTGTGTTTGTGTACCTGGATGATTTCCAGGTGGCCAGCCTGTCAGCTGACGAACACCTTGAGCACCTGACACAGGTTTTCCGAAGTCTGGACTACGCTCTGGCTGATGCAGATCTTCTGGCCCATCCGACTCTCAAGGTGCCAATAGCATTGACAACCGTAGCGTCTGATGACGCTGTGGAAGCCATGGTTGAACAGCGCCTGGTGAACGCATGGCAACCCCTTGCATTCTTTAGCTGCAAGCGGCAAGACAATGAGTGAAACTATAGCGTGTTTGATAGGGAGATGTTGGCACTGTATCTTGCGACGCGTCATTTCCGCTTTCTCCTGGAAGGCTGCTAGTTTGTGGTATATGTGGATCATAAGCCTTTGACATTTGCCATGTCTAAATTAGCTGAGCCGTGGTCTGCCCACCAGCAACGACACCTTGCGGCCATTTCAGAATGTACAATGGACATTTAGCATGTGTCAGGGAAGGCCAACCCTGCCTGTCACGTGTGCTCATGTGTCCTGTGCATGTCGGGATGGTTTTCTCGGCTATGGCCGCTGACCAGCCCAGTGACCCAGACATTCTAGCCCTGAAGTTGGGGCACACGGGCCTCAAGCTGGAGGAGGTAGTGGTACAAGCGGCCCTGCTCTCCTGTGTGATGACTCAACAAGACGGCCCCAGTTTCTGCCTGGGTCACCCGTTTCAGGACTCCGTCCGACATCACTTCGGACAGGGGTCCGCAGTTTGTGTCGGCGTATCGGTTGGCGCTGGCTGGGTTGTTGGGAGCTACGGTACACCATACAACGGCGTACCACACTCAGGCCAACGGATTGTGTGAACAGTTCCACTGTTCCCTCAAGGCAGCACTGCGAGCAGCGCTCTTGGACAGCAACTGGATGGACCGTTTATCGTGGGTTATGCTGGGCCTGCGTTCAGCCCTGAAGGACGACCTGGGCCATCTGGGCCAGCCGCTGAGGGTCCCAGGAGAGTTCTTGCTGGAGAAGTTCGCTCCATCTCCCCGCCCGACTGCGTTGCCCGTCAGGCCCCCTAGCCCTCGGTTCCCGGGTCCGGTTCACCCCTGTTTCCCGCAATCTTTTGTACCCGCGGGGCTCATGTCGGCTCATTTCATGTTTGTGTGACACGACGCTCACCGCTCGCCTCTTCAGCCCCCGTGCGATGGACCGTTCCAGGTTCTTGAGGCAGGCGCTAAGAGTTTCGTGCTGGACATGGGTGGGGTACAGAGCAAGTGTCAAATGAACGGCTGAAGCCAGTGAGGGTGAAGTTTTACTTCTGGCCCAGGTTCCCCGCTGGGGTTGCCCTCCGTCCAGCACCCCAGCTGCACCTTGACGGGTCCAGCGTACCAACCGAGGACCACCGCAGCTGTTATGGCTGGCCGATCAGGCCTCCCGGCACTAGTTGGGTTTCAATGTCCCCTCTGGGGGGGTGGTGGCTGTGTGGTGTACATGGAGTGCCGTGGCCTCTCACCCCACGGGACTAGGGGCTTGGGGCGTGGCTTAGTTCGGTGGGCATATTTATGTGGTCCCCGGAAGTGTTCGGCGTTGGTTAGTAGTATGGTGATGCTCCTTAAGAAACTCAATCTTTCATTTAAGACTCCAAGGCTTTGTCATCAATTATTCCTCGCCGAGCACCTCAACACCAGTGATTTTACTGGTTCTTTTACTGGCTTTGTTGTCAATTGTTGAGCATTGACCACCAGACACCATCACTGGCCTCTTTTTAAAAAGTGGTATTGATAAACATGTGCGTATTCAGACAAATTCACACGATATTTGTATTGTTATTCTTATGCACTCAGGGACACACAACCACAAAAGCATGCAATGTGTCACTACAAAAAACATTGAATGAAGGTTTGGAAAAAATCCACACTCCAAGAGTGCTCCAAAAGTAAAGATAATTTATTTTACATATAGTACAGAAAATGTATTGCAGCATAACGTTTCAAGTCCAAATATGCTCTTCTTCAGATGATTATCAAAGAGCTCATCACAAAAAGGTTACATAAAATACTATTGTTGCAGGCATTGCACCTCACTAACAACAGGAAAACTTGCTTCACTCCTGAGGTCTAACGTCCAAGGACCATACTGTGTACACTTCTTTTGGACACGCAGTGACTGTATTCATGATCTAAATGTCTGACAAGATGATTGAATTTCAAATTTTTTAAATTATGAATTGTTATTTCCAGACGGGGTGCTTCCAGCCAACTTTTACATGTTAGCCTTAACACAGCAAATATTAATGAAAAATGAATGAAGCAGCTGAAGTAAAAAATAATGTAATCATAAACTTGACAGGACAGAGGAAATTCTTCTGGGTTGAAGAAAGTTTCCTTTTCATGTCTTTGGCAGTCAAGTGTGTCAGGAGCTGTTGCCAGAGAAAATTATCTCGCATATTCATTTAACTTCTAAACTGATAGGCTACTAACAACCCCCTCTGTGCATTTTACTGGACCCTGAACCCAGATTAGTCATTGTGTTGTCAATGTAATTGGATTCCACACACCCAGAGGACACCAGTGCTACAAGTATTCGACCATACACTTACAATGAATCTCTTAAATACAGCCATAAATTTTGCACTGCATTGTGGTCTTTATGAGGGAACTGTATGTCTGACCACATTTACATTTGCTTTTAAAACAATGTCAGTGCTAGATGAGTGCGAAAACTACCAGTGACACCTTCAGTATGCGATGAGACTGGGTTAACAATATTAAAACGTCTTATGTCTCCACTATGAGTAGAAACACTTCCTAATGTTGTTACAAAATTATCAAAATAATGTACAACCTCAGTTCATCACACGCTATGATATTACTGCTCTCTTTGCCAAAAGTGCTCATTAACAGTGATTAAGAATAGAGATTTTTATTGTAGTTGACATTGACTTTCCTGCAAAGTAGAAGTAATAGAGGTTAACCCTGACATCACTCAGAGAGTTGAACCCAAAGACAAGGCATGGCAGCTGAGTGTTTTTCATGGAACAGTTTTTATGGAGCTTTCTCTTCACAGCTGACGACTTTATTAGAACCCCATTTTCCTCCTCAAGGTCTACCATGTTTCAAAGCTGACTGCGGAGCCCCTGTTTTTTGCGCAAAACAACACACACCTTGGACTCCTCTAAGACAAGGTTCCTCATAACCCACATAAGCCCGAGACAGCAAAAGGAGTGTATGCTTTCTATTGTGTTTAAGTTGAGCAGAAGCTATTGTTCATTCCAAAAGGTTCAGTTACTGACAATGATATGGAAATTTTACATCATGCCACCGACATATTGTAGCTTCTTGATGAGAAAGATTCAGGAGAGGAGGAGAGGATCCAGTTCTGGTCTACAACAATATAGCCTCTGAGTAAGACTGGACTCGATTAAAATAAAATAAAAACATTTTGTTTTCCTTTTGCTTTTCTATTTTATGTTTTTTTAATTTTTAGTCCATGATTCTTTTATGTCTATATAAATCAATAAATTGAATCCAGGCTATTTTCTACACATAAGTCCGCACATAAGAATACATTTTCCCAATCAGTGAATATGTACAGTATCTTCATTAGGAATTTTTTTTTCTAGTTGTTCTTTTTAAAGATTTCTTTTTTAGGCCTTTAAAAACCTGATTTATAAAGACGAAATTCAGGGGGTTGAGGTCAAACTAACAAACTGAGTTTTCCTGCAGACACACATAACCCTTCAGTAAAAACACAAAAACTGAGAAACAAAACCAAAAAAAAAACATTTCTTCATGCCCATGAAAAGTTTCTTTGAACATTTTGAAGGCAGTTTTATGAAAGGGCTCAAAGGTCTCTGATGACTATTAGGTGGTCTGAGGTTGGGAAATGTTGGGAAAGGTACAGAAACACATGCTTGTCCAACTGTCTGTGCGTCAGATGAATACAGGTGATGATCTTTCCCCAATGTGCTCAACGTTATTAGAGTGGCAGCTCCATCTTCAAACCAAATGATGATCTGGTAAGCACATCCGGTGCCATTAAAACTTTTCGGAATATAGTGTTTGAGGGGCAGCAGATGAGTACATCTGCCATTTGTGACCGTGAGATAAAGTTTTTATATATAATCCAATTCAGGAATTGTTACAAGCCCAGTTCATCTGGAATAATTAAAAGCCTGATTTATTGTTAAAGATGGTAAAATGCAGAAATGGTGTAAACATTGCAATAACTAGGTTTTTCTTTGGACCGTTTCTTTAACCGTTTCGGCAACTGTGCGTCTACCTCTCATACTTTCTTTCATTATCGACACCGCTTCTCGTGGACTCAGGGTTGTGGGTTGACTGGAGCCTTTCCTGGATGTCACTGGGCAAGAGTTGTGGTTCACCCTGGATCGTTTGCTAATTGATAACAGGGCCACATACAGAAAATTATGAAAGGACAACTCATTCTCATTCACAAGTCTGGGCAATGTAGGGTCAGCAATCAACGGTGGGGGAAAAAACAGGGAAACCCACACAAACACCGGGGAGAACATGCAAACTCCACACACAAAGGCCACCTCTTGAGATTAAGGTATGTCCTTAATGTGAGACAGAAGTGCTAACCACTGCGCCACCAAGCCGCACCATCTGGCTCTCCTTTCAGCAGATTCATAAAAATTCAACAACAAAAAAAAATAGTATTTTGTCATCAAGAGATAAACATGATGCAAGAAATTTTTCCAAAAATTTGCAAAAATGCCTTGAAATTTGGAAAGGCTTTGCCGTGTGCTTGTGCATTCCAACAAAATGTGCATTCCTTGGATTCATCAGGATTATTTGTGAGATGAAAAACCTGAGGGCTTATTAGATTAAAAACATGCTGGCTCTTAGATTTAAATAATATGGCATATTTCTTTCATTTAGAAAAGCTTGTGGAGCGTTTAAAACTGACTGACAAAACAAGCAAACAAAAGAAAACAGAAATAGTCAAAACCCTATTAAAAAGTATTTAACGCTCCTTGTATAGCCCTACTCTGTCTATACTGACTGCAATTTATACATCTCTATAAATCTCCCCACAAAGGCAAGGTCATCCTTCATTCGTCCCACAAAGCAGGGAGAGAGTGCTCATAAAGTTTTAAGAATATCCGTATTTTTCTATTTCATTGAATCTGTCTGCCCCTCTCTGACGAGACATATGGTTTGTCTAAGTAATGCAGACTTACGCATGCTTCGAAGTGCTGTGTTTTTGATTTGATGAAGTGTCTATTTTTATATTGGCAGAGCTAACAAAATCTAACAGTATTTGTGAAACCAACAATAGATGGGTCTGGTTAGAATGATCCGAATACAGATTATCGTTCTGAATTTGGGGCCGCTTCGTTAAAGTCTGTTAACACGAGGTACACAGATGAGTAGTTCTAAAAACAAACATGGTGTGAAAACTAAGAAAAAAATAGCTTAAACACTCGTGTCATTTTGTATGTTTATGTGTTTCAACTTGGTATGCAGGAAAGACAGGATACCTTGAGTTGTGTTTTCTAATTTTTCAGATATAATTAAGTAAAAGATTGAAAAAAGCTTTTCTCAACCAAGTGTATGTTATATTTCAATGCTCTTGTAAGACACATCCTGGATATCATATATGCAGGATGGTGGGCTGATGAAGGCATCATGCTACAGACAGCTACATGGGACAAATAAATATCCCTCACATCCCTGATCGGTGCAATAATCTATTTAACATCTGCTGGCATGACCTCATTCAAAATATGTACTTTTTTTTCTCTGCCCTCAGGTCTCTTTAACCACAGGTTTGCTGTGAAATCAAGCAAAGTATCTGCCAGGCCTGATGTTTGAATTTGCTTACCACAAGATCTGCCGTGTACTCATTCTTTACATTATTGCAATCTGCAAGAGTGACACTGTACTGCATATAACTGATAAACTGTTTCTAAATTCATAGCCCTGACGTCTCAAATTTTAACCAATGCTCAGTTTCCATCATAATATTGTTTTAAAACTAGTGTGGGATTGTGGTTTGAGAATGATGTTTTTATGCAATAGAAGAAATATGGAGATGGGGGTTTGTGTGGGTTGAATTCCATTTCCATAGTTGGAATTATTAGCGTTTTAAGCATTCCGCTTAGGTCGACTTCAAAATGATGTACTGGTGAGGACAGAGAATGACAAATCCTACTGTGCTGGCAGAAAAGAAAGGACAATCATTCAGCTCTTTTATGATATTTAACTGGTTCGATTACCTGGTTCATTTATCTGGTTCAATTAACATAACTAACATACCTGCCTCAACTAACATATTCAGATATTCGTATATCTCACACATTAATAATGAAGGTTGTAGTAAAACTGGCAAGGTAAGATGACTGACTCATTGCTCCTTCAAATTTGACAGTTATTCTCGACAATGTTTCTAACATTATTGCAACAATACTAGTTTAAAAAACAGACAAACAAACAAACAAACAAACTATGAAGTGATTTTTCTACAAAGTTAAAGCTGGGTATTGCAGGCCCAATATTATACTAATTCCCTGTGTCATAGTTTTCCACTGCATTCCAAACTGTAAAAAGAGACATTATCAGCCTTTTGCCTTGCGTGGCTTTGCTTCATTCAAAACTCTCTCCCTTTCTTTCTCTTCAAGAATCTCATACACACACAACTGCAGTGATAAATCTTTCATTTTTACAAGACCGAGATTTAGACCACAAGTCAAAAACATCCATCATAATGTGCGTGCCGTTTTTATACACATATCTTTGTACATAATAAGTCTTTCTATATGTATGTCTGTGTATATATATATATATATATATATATATATATATATATATATATATATATTTTTCATAAGGGGAGAGATAGACAACACACACATACAGCC